>CM069862.1:200234709-200392823 GCA_036172795.1 Pelodytes ibericus | reverse complement strand
CACCCGCTGCTCTCGGTCCACAAAGGTCCACATCGCCAGTGTATCTGCGCATCTGCTTTACCTTGTCCTGTACCCCGCATAGGAAGCAAAACGACTGACCTGCCCGACGCGTTTCGCACTAGTGTGTTTCATCGTATGCTGATGAGAGTCAAAAGATCGATAGAAAGATAGATAAAGTCAACTATTCCTTTCCATACACAAGAATAGGCGTTATGTCATTTGGCTCTAGCTAACCTGAAATGTTTGTTTGGTCCGTGGGAGCGCTCAGTGTGCCAAAACCAGCTATCTGTAGAATCTGTTCAGCCTGGCAGGGTCTGCTCGGCCTTTTCATCCTTCTGAGGTCGAGAAAGTGAATACCAGTAAGTGGGGAATGGCGAAATCCCCAGGAGGTGCGTGAAAACCAACCCTTCTTGGTTAAACACTTTTTAAACGTTATTTATGAAGAAGGGAATTGCAAACGTAAGGCCAGAGAAGCCAAGCTGGAAAATGTGGCCCATTTATCTGTTCTTCAAACGCCGCTATTTCGGCCTTGGCTACGAAATTCCCTTTGTGATTTCCCGCGCAGGTTCCTCTTTCCGCGAATAAATCTTTTTGTTAGGCGTGTTACACTTGCCACCAATATATAGGAATCTGTTATGCCTGCTTCAGTAAAATTGGACCGACGACAGAGCTGCAATAGATTTCGTATTTTGTTCAATTGGGGATTAAAAGTGTGCGTGGTTTTACACCTCTTCCTGGCACTGAAAGTGAGAGTCTCTGTCTGTCTGTCTGTCTCTGTCTGTCTCTAGGACATTTACGGCACAACATGGTGGCCTTTGGGCTGAACAAGAAGTTGTGCTATGACTTTCTGAAGAAGCAGGCCGTGATCGGGAGCCTGGATGAAGGTGAGAAAGACCTACTGTTTTACAACCCTCCACCGTATCCTGCCAACAACCCTCCAGCTTCTTCTCCCAACATTAGGTCAATAAAAAAAAAAATTTAAGGTGTCGTCCTCCCCCCCCCCCCCCCCCCCCCCCCCCCCCCCCCCCCCCCCCCGCCCCCCCCCCCCCCCCCCCCCCCCCCCCACTGGACAGCTTTTAAGTATTTAAAAAAAAAAGGATTTTTTTACATTTTGTGTGAAATGCGTTGGGAGACCTGTTTGATTATATCTGTAATCCATTACAATTTTGTTTTGTTTTCAGAAAAATTTAAGGAGCTCACAGACCACATTGATCAAATGGCTGCGGAATAAACTGGGGGACGGAGCTGGATCTCTCTATATCCCAGTATCGAAGTGTGGGGAATGCTAAAATTCCGAGCCGGGTTTGACTGGACGCTTATGTCACCTCTCTCTCTCTCTATATATACAGGGCGTAGCAGACCAGTATCTCCAAAAGGAATTGGGGGGGGGGGGGGGGGGGGGAATGGACCTTTACAGTATATATTTTGCAAGAGATAGATGAGGCTTTTTTGTTTTGTTTAATGTATAAAAATGCAGAGTATTTAATATATTTAAGTGTTATTTGTGAACAGAAGATAAATATATTACTGAGCAGTGTTTGTTGAACAGATTATCGGAATTTCTTTATTTTTTTATAGTTGGTCAGGCTTGATACACGCTAACCCCTTCTGATGTCGCAAGCAGTGCGGTACACGGGAGCGTAGAAGGGGTACACCCCTCTATCTATTGTGTGAGACGCGATATGTGGTATTTTCCTTCATAGGATAGATATTTTAGGCAATAAGTAGTGCTCAAATTAAATGCCATAGCCTGTGAAAGCATACCTATATATTTATAGAAGAGAATATATATATATATATTATGTGTTACTAGAATAGAGTGCGTCTGTGCATACGTATTTAATAAACTTGTATGAAACTGATAAATATTTAATGTGAAATCCCAATGATATCATTTTTTTAACACTGGCGTCCACACAGGCAGAAAGCGGTGTAAGAAACTAGACGCTAATCCTTGTGGTTACTCTCTCTCTCTCTCTCTCTTTTACTCTACTCTCTGTGTCTCTCTCTCTCTCTCTCTCTCTCTCTTTACTCTCTGTGTCTCTCTCTCTCTCTCTCTTCTCTCCCATTCTCTCTCTCTCTCTCTCTCTCTCTCTCTCTCTCTCTCTCTCTCTCTCTCTTTTACTCTCTGTTCTCCTCTCTCTCTCTCTCTCTCTCTTTTACTCTCTGTGTCTCTCTCTCTCTCTCTCTCTCTCTCTCTCTTTACTCTCTCTCTCTCTCTCTCTCTCTCTCTCTCTCTCTCTCTCTCTTCTCTGTCTCTCTCTCTCTCTCTCTCTCTCTCTCTCTCTCTCTCTCTCCTCTCTCTCTCTCTCTCTCTCTCTCTCTCTCTCTCTCTCTCTCTCTCTGTGTCTCTCTCTCTCTCTCTCTCTCTCTGTCTCTCTCTCTCTCTCTCTCTCTCTGTCTCTCTCTCTCTCTGTCTCTCTGTCTCACAGAGGGTGAAAAGCTCAGCAACCAGCTCGTAGTCTAGTGATCTACAAAATCCCATTCCATAGCAAAATCTGGGAATTCAGTCTGCGCGAAACTGACTGTATAGATAGAGCACAGAAAGGATTCAGCCAGCATTAAAGGGCGCCCTGCTTCCCGGCGCCACCTGTGGCCATCTCTAGAATTGCAAGTACAAAAAAATGAATTTAGATACTTAAAATAAATAGGAGTTTATGGAGAATATTGGCCGCATCACTCAAACACCCTCTTGTCACCCTGCTTCTAGGCAATTGACTGACCCAAGTACATCACTTGGTACTTAGGTCAGTAGAGGAACATTGCAAATACTGCAGCTGCCATTGGCTGTCTGAGCATCTTGGGATATGCAGTTCAACAAATGGAGAGCAGTTATTGTCCAGTACTGCTGTACATAAGGTTTAGTATCATGTGGGGCGGAGCCTAGAAGAAATGCCGGGTGTTCCTTAAAGGGGACATCTCATCCTGTTTCATTGTCACTTTAAATCTATTCCCCTCCTTTCGGACCCTCTAATTCACTCTGCGAGCCGCTGCAGAGGACCCTAAAGTCAGTTTGCATCTAGTTGCGTCAAATCGTTCATTGCTGTCCGTTGTGTACCAGTTCTGAGGTGTGTGTTTGGTATTTTTGTGTGTCTGTGTGTGTGTGTGTGTGTGTGTGTGCGCGTGCGCACCTTGCTGTGTTAAATATAATTGGTTGGGGCCAAATTACACTTACGTGAAAATGTAAAACGAAAAGTATTATTCTGATTTATTATATTATTATTAATGCACAGTTGTTTTTATGTACTTTTCTTCTTGTCGCTTTTTTGTAGCCGTTACTGTGTGTCGTTGTCTAGATTACACTTTTTTGATAAATCAGTAATGCAGTTTGTGAGGTTGGTTTTTAGCGCATGTAGTGACCATTGTGTGTGTGTGTTTTCACCAGTGAGTGTGTGTGTGTACACACAACCACATATATAAAATGGAGGGTTGTATATTTCTTGTTTTTTTTGTTTGTTTTTTATTATATTTATAGCACTTGTAATTTTTTTGATCGCTTTGGAAAAACCGATAAGGAAGCATTTAATAGACGTCCTTTTTCCGTTGAGATGAGGCGTGAGAAACTTTTTTTTGCGCGTCTCGCGCAATATGGAATGTTTATAACTGTTTTATTTTGTTGTGTTTTAACATTGTTCTTGTCAGTGCTAATTCACTGTGGTATTAAACTACCTGCTTTTTTTATTATCCATGAGATTTCCTCTTGGGTTAATTTTTTATATTTATTTTGAAATAAAGATCCTTAAATTCCCCGGGTGTAAATCCTGGATTTTACTGTATAAAATACCGCTAGAAGGAGCCCGTAAAGGAGTCAGCCATTGTAAAGAGTGGTTGTTGCGATCATAGCAACCCCGGGGGAAACCTACTTCTCCTGCATATCCTATCCATGCCCTTTTTAAAAGTTTTTTTGTTGGTTTGTTAAGGACATTATGGGTGAATTAATAATATCCCAACAGTCATGGGTCGGAAAGCTTGTCTGGACTTTGATTCCAAATTGACTGTGGCGTCTTTGTTTGGTCTTTGCTTCTAGGACCCTAGTTGGGTAAGGTTTCTGGTGATATATATATATATATATATATTATACCCTATAGCCCCAATAATCATCTACCAGGGGAAAAAGCTGCAAAGTGCTTGTCGGAGTTTTAGTCCAGTCACCCCCCCCCGCTCCCCCTCCCCTTTGTGGCCTATCTAGAGGGGGCTATGTCCTATGCTACTATTGTATTTGAAATGAAATGTTACAATTTATGTCAATCCACACTGCAAAATAAAAACAATGTGAAACCAATATATGATTAAAACCAGTGTTTGTGCGTTGATTTAAGGGAAGAGGCGGGGGCTTAGTGTCTGGGTTATAGGTCAGGGCCGAGCATCCTGGCGAGTGTTCCACTTTTAGAACGTTGCTCTAGAATGGATTTTTTTTTATAAATAAACCCCATGCTCCTCTGTTTTACACAGTGGAGGGCCGTTCCTGACTAACAAAAGACTAAAACTTTTAATTAATCAGTAAATAGTTCACAGGTACTAGCATTCCTCCCCCCCCCCCCCCCCCCCGCTCCCCGAAGTGCAGCCGCAGCACTCACTCAGCTGACCAGTTAGAATCTCTCGCCTGTTGGACGAAGACTACAGAAAATGTGAAATGCGTTGGCAAAGTGAAATGCGTTGGTAGCGACAGAACACATGCTCATTCATTGCAGAGGAGAATTTCGGCCGCAGGGAATCCAGAAATATGACGGGTGCGACCATCTTTAAAAAAAAATTAAATAAAAACAAATGTATTGTGTAAGTAGCCTTCTAGACATTTGAAATGAACAGCATTGCCATAGGTGGTGTAAAACCTGCCCCCCCTCTGTGCTGTACGTCTCTCTGCATCTCTTTTTTTTCTTTGATAAAAACCTGTCTGGGAGAGACACAGTTACCGTGACAACGGGTCCTGACGCACGTCGAAAAGGTCGCCAATTAACTGGAGAAATCACACATTTAATAATCCAGTTATGTGTCCTGTGACAATGGAGGCCTAGTCTGGGTGCGCGCAACCTGATGGAACAGAATGGATGGCGTTTAATACAGACGCACTTAATTACCCGGAGATCTGCTTCATCAGAAGACAGCTCTCCTGTACAGATTGAGAGTATAACTGCATTTATTCAGCGTTTTAGCACTATAATTACACAAAAATTACTGGGGGGGGGGGGGGGGGGGGGGGAAAAAACCCTACAGGATTACTGTAAAGCGACCCTTGTATAATAAAGCCACTGATTTTTATTAACAATATTTGATAAAATTATTTATCTTTTATTTGTATCCAAGACGTGGGAAAACCATAAATAATTAGGAAATCTTGGTAAGGATTAAGTACAAACAAAAGTACAAAAAAGGAAGTAAGTACAAAAAAAATGTGGACAAGTGCAAGATTATGCACCTTGGGCGTAAAAACCCAAAAGCAGAATATAGACTATTTGGTACAGTCCTAACTTCAACATCTGAGGAAAGGGATTTAGGAGTAATAATTTCAGAGGACTTGAAGGTAGGTAGGCAATGCAATAGAGCAGCAGGAAATGCTAGCAGAATGCTTGGTTGCATAGGGAGAGGTATTAGCAGTAGGGAGAGGTATTAGCAGAATGTTTGGTTGCATAGGGAGAGGTATTAGCAGTAGGAAGAGGGAAGTACTCATGCCATTGTACAGAGCACTGGTGAGACCTCACTTGGAGTATTGTACGCAGTACTGGAGACCGTATCTCCAGAAGGATATTGATACTTTGGAGAGAGTTCAGAGAAGGGCTACTAAACTGGTTCATGGGTTGAAGGATAAAACTTACCAGGAAAGGTTAAAGCATCTTAACATGTAAAGCTTGGAGGAAAGACGTAACAGGGGGGATATGATAGAAACATTTAAATACATAAAGGGAATCAACACAGTAAAGGAAGAGAGTATATTTAAAAGAAGAAAAACTACCACAACTAGAGGACATAGTCTTAAATTAGAGGGGCAACAATTTAAAAGTAATATCAGGAAGTATTACTTTACTGAGAGGGTAGTGGATGTATGGAATAGCCTGCCAGCAGAAGTGGTAGAGGTAAACACAGTCAAGGATTTTAAGCATGCGTGGGATAGACACAAGGCTATCCTAGATATAAGACCGGGAACGGGGGACTAATAAAAGCACTCAAAAATAAATTGGGCAGACTAGATGGACCGAATGGTTCTTATCTGCCGACACATTCTATGTTTCTATGTAAAACCCCCAAAAAGGCAAGTGTCGAACTGGAAAGAAAAAAAAATAACCAACTGTATTTAAATACAAAACTATTTATATAAGTAAAAGTTGACGATAAACCTGACCAGAAATGTGATAGACAAAATGTATGGAGAGAGATGGGGGGGGTCCTTGTCGTCTAAATATTTAGGGTCCTAATTGATCTGAGGGTAGGTGATGTGTAGAGTAGTATGTTCTGTTCATAAACCAAAAAATCAGATAAAGTAAGCGGAGGTAAAAAGGTGAGGAACTGGCCAACTGCTAGAGAGGGGGATCTGATCGCCAACACCCAATTCATCCAATAACAAGCCAAGGGGCAGAGAGAGTGGATGGTAAACTCAGAAGTGTAAAGAGCACATAGAGCAGGTGCCCTGACGCGTTTTACACGAGTATTGAGTAATTCACAGCTAATACAGGGTTGCTTGGCCTGTTGCAGGAGTTTCGCAGAAGATGTGGTAGTAAATTGAATTGGAGAGCTGGAAGCTGTGAGTATAATCCTCTTATTGAAGATAATTAATCACCTTCAGTTTGTAGTTACACAGAATAACTGGAGAGAATACAGTTCTACTTACGGCTCAATCCACAGAACGGACTAAAAGGTAAATCTCCCGCAGCTGAAAAAAAAAAAGAAGCCTTCAGCATGTCTGAGAGATCACCCATAGTACATCTATTTTTAATTAATTTATTTTTGTATTTCTGATTTTATTCTCTTTATAACTAAATTCACCTCTCGCTGTTCAAGCTTCATTACTAATTGAACTGATTCAAAGGTTTTTTCCTATGGCACCGGCTGTGGGATTGATCAAGCTTCTACTTCAGTGCTGGCATTAATAACCGTCAGGGTAAGGCTCCCCGCAGAACAATAAATGTTTCATCTGGAAGGTTTAATTAGTTGACTTTCCCCTCTGCTACTGTGTTGCGCCGGCTCCTCCAACTCCTCTTCCCAGCTGGGGGGGGGGGGGGGGGGGTCGGTATAATATATTCTAATATCTGCAGATTGCAAGGTATTTATCCAGGAGATCCCAGAGGCTTGCCATCTTAATCCTGACAACCAGCAGTCAGCATTTTGTGTGTAAAGGTCAGGTCATGGTGACAATGAACTAGGATAACCACATTTTCAAAATGACTATGTTATTGCACAGAGAGCAAGAGTGTAAAAATCAGATTCAAATGTCTCTGGAACAAACATCAATAAATAAATATCATCCCCCCTCCCACGGTCTGGCCAAGGCCCCCAATCCCCTTCAAAACAAAATGAAACCCACATAATAAAATCCCCCCCCCCCCTGTGTTCCAGAGGCTGCCCGAATGCTTATTAAATCATTGCATGTCCCTTGGGTTTGGGGCTGGCTTGCACACGGCCGGTGCTAGCTGGGGTAAGTCCTGGGTGTACACGGTGGGGCTATGGCAAGTGACGTGGGGGCAATAACAAAAGGAGAGCAAGAGAAATGGAGTGGGGGATTTGTTCTGTAAGGGGCCTCACAATTTTTGATGGCAGCCCTGTCCCCCAAAACACCCGATCAGATCCCCCCTGCAAGTGTAAAAGGCTATCAAGCCCAACCACGAGGGGGTCTACTGAATAAAGAGAGAATTGTTGGGAATTGTGATGGGAATATGGGAAAAATTCTCCAACTCGTCTACTTTGGTCTTAAGTTTGAAATTCCCATATCTGTTCTCTGCAATAATCTCTTTATTGAATAGACCCCATTAAATTTTTTTTTAAAAGCTAGTAAAATAGAATAATTTATTAGGGGAGGGGGTATTAGTCATGCCTAGGGCAGCACAAAACCAAAATACCACACTGACTATGCACCCTTATTTACCACGGTCCAGCACAGGGGTTTGGCATTTGTTGTCCACCCCAGCCCAAGAGCTTGCACTTTGTATATCACGTAGTAGCCCATTCTTCAGCTGGCCTCTGCCTGTGACTTGTATTATGGTGCCACCTGGTGGCCACTGACGTAACAGCAAGCGGAATTATCTCCATCCAATAAAGCCAGTAAGAACTGCAACAAGACTGGACTTTCTGGTATGTGGACCCCTGTAACGTGCTCAGATATTTCTTTCATTTCAGAGGTTTTTGGACATAAGTTGGGAAACCGTCATGATTGGAAGGTTGTTTTTTCTCCTATACTTGCATGCAAAGGCCAACATCTGTAAAGCCAGTACCCCCTAGTAATGGTCCTGGCTGTCCTGGGGGCCAACAGCCGTGCGCACAGATATCCTTAAGTATGAAAATATATCGTATTTAGTAGCAAAAACTTTTTTTCCCTTTATGGTCGCCTTATACTCAGGCCTATTCTGATTACATAAATAAAGAGTCAGGGGGTTGGCAGGTTACCATAAAATCCACATTGCTTTGTTTTCCTGTAAATACATTATGTTTTGGGGGTTTCCATTAAGTTCAGGACCCTATATGTACAGAGCAGGATTAAAGGGACGCTCTCTCTTTAAATTACATACAAATGAAAAGTCCAGTGCAACATTCCATCAGTTGCCATGGTGACTGCGTCACTTTTAGAACTTTGCCCCAGCAGTGACTTCAAGACATAAATTCCAACAGCCTATGTCCTGTTGTACAGATACTGGATGATATACATTATATTCTGATAATAAACTTATTATATGTCCATGTACTAAGTAGCTTCAGATCTGAGCAGATTGCCAGTGTGAGCAAAACTCTTGCTGTGTTTTTCTTTTATGTCTCTGGCTCTCAATCGGTTAACTGGTGTCCACAAGATTCCCATTTACCCCCCACTGGGACTATACAAATCATTAATGAATTACACACAGGGTCACATGGGGCAATCAAAAATGACATAATCCATTGCCATACCTGCCAAGTGTCCCTATTTTTGCTCTAAATCCCTCTGTGCCTCTTTCCTCCTATTTTTGCTCCATATCCCACTGTCCCTAATTTCAAGGACAGGGGTAGGCACCCTTCAGCACTGCAGATGTTGTGGACTACATTTCCCTTTATGCTTTGCCAGCATTACAAGTGTAAGAGCATTATGGGAGATGTAGTCCACAACATCTAGGGTGCGGGAGGTTGCCTCTCCCTGATCTAAGATTTTAGATGTATGAGTGTATCACGCAGCTCCTCAGCAATACAATTCCTCATATAAGGATCTACTCAGTAAGGAGAGAATTACATGTAAGTGAGACAGGAATTTCAGAATTAAGACCAAAGTAGCTGCCATTCAGCTGCACTGGAGAATTTTTCCAACTCTGCTACTTTTGTCTTACCTAAAATTCCCGTCTCTCGATTCCTTGCAATACTCTTTATTGATTAGACCCTATAGTGTGTTTACAATTCAGTTAATGAGTTTTTATATTTATTTTTTTTACATACAAGTGCCATTATTCTTACTCTAAATGTCCTGCCACAGGACATAAATATCCCCCCATGGCCACACCTTCAGCTCCTCCCCCCAAAAAAGTGACCCTCTTTGGTCATTTGAAATGTTGGGAGGTATGCATCTGGAACTGGCGGATCTCTGATCATGTCACAATCACACAGTCTGTTGAATTGGCCTCCATTCTACCTAGTATAACGGGAGATCCTATCTGGATCCATCTTACTTTATGTTCTGGTTCTGTAAACATCTTGTGGACTTGTTTAGGCCGTTTCTGTGAGAAGGGAGTAAATATTTTAACTGTTTATCTTTTTATCCAGTGCATTAGGATGATACACATTACTTTGTTTATCATTTTATACAATGCATTAGGATGATACACATTACTTTGTTTATCATTTTATACAATGCATTAGGATGATACACATTACTTTGTTTATCATTTTATACAATGCATTAGGATGATACACATTACTTTGTTTATCATTTTATACAATGCATTAGGATGATACACATTACTTTGTTTATCATTTTATACAATGCATTAGGATGATACACATTACTTTGTTTATCATTTTATACAATGCATTAGGATGATACACATTACTTTGTTTATCATTTTATACAATGCATTAGGATGTTACACATTACTTTGTTTATCATTTTATACAATGCATTAGGATGATACACATTACTTTGTTTATCATTTTATACAATGCATTAGGATGATACACATTACTTTGTTTATCATTTTATACAATGCATTAGGATGATACACATTACTTTGTTTATCATTTTATACAATGCATTAGGATGATACACATTACTTTGTTTATCATTTTATACAATGCATTAGAATGATACACATTACTTTGTTTAGCTTTTTATACAATATATTTTGAAAATTAGAGAAACTGTTACAACTAATCTGCTATTTTGAGGATTTGAAATGAGACTGGTTTTTGCAGCCTGCAGAGTATAAACTGCTTGTCTTGTTTTGCTAGATGAAAGGGTTAAATCTGCAAGCGGTGGTTTATTTTTTGCATTGTGTGAATGGGAGCAGCAGGGGTTACGGCCCTTTGTTTCTCCAGCACATGCCCCTGTGTTGGTAACTGGCTGTTACTTGCATTACAGTTAGTGCCTGTAACCAATGATCTTAGTGTTTGCTGTAATGTGAGTCTCTCATGCTGGTTTCCTTAGACACACATTGCACACACACACACAGACACACACATAGACACACACAGACTATTTGGTGGATCCTGGCTGCACAATGCTGTCTTTAGGGCTTGCAGGACTGTCCATTTTATTAATATTACCCTCTGTCTGTCTGTCTCAGGCCACATCCATCCCATACGTCCAGCCCGGGGATTGCACACCTGGCCAGTTTTATGATGTAGCCACCTATAGCTGTAAGAGCTGTACGTCCAACGCAGTTCACAGCTCAGATGGTGAGTTGAACGTTTTGTTCTGTGTATTTTTAGTTGTTGTTTTGGGAAGATGAGAACCATTTGGCCCATCGAGTCTGCTCAGAACCTCTTTGCTCTCCTGTCTTATCTTATATCTAGGATAGCCTTCTGCCTACCCCATATATAAACCTCTACCACTACCGCTGGAAGGCTATTCCATGTATCCACTACACCCTCAGTATCTCAGTAAAGTAACCCCCTCTGATGTTTTAAACCTCTGACCCTTTAGGCACATATTCTACTTCATTTGTGAGTGTATTACACACTTATTTACACAATATTACAGTGTTTAAACTTATTACACTATTACATATGCATTTATTTTTTTCATATAGCTTCCTGTGCCTCTCTAACCTGTATATATCCTCTGATTTCAGACTGTATCGCCTTTTAAAGATATTCAACCTTGTAACCCTTTATGTACCAAACGTGTCATTTCTGTCCCTCTCTATAATCTTTTTAATGCTTCTTCTTCTAACCATTGCTTATTATTATAGATATATGTATTTACAATAATATTCCTTAATATCTCCTATAAATGGAAGTTTTAAAATCAACCTTCTTTCCTACAAGGCCTGACACTACTTGATCTCAGGTGCTTTTTATAAGAATTGAAATCATGCGGTATACATGATATCCTTACGCAGCAGTGATAATATAATGACTATCTGTCAGTAGTACTGGCCAATCTTTGGATTACAATTTTGGATGTAATGTATGTAAGTCCAGAGCCCTCACAATACTCTAAGCCGACAAGTGGGATTGCTTTTGAGTAGGGTAAGTGAAATGCGTTTACAAATGAAACCACACGGAACAACCTACTTTGCACCTTTTCGCCAGTCTCCCCCCCCCCCCACTAAATCTTGAGGCTTACTTAGTGTTACGGTTTAGTAAATCTCTCCCTGTCTGTGTTTGCTTTTGAGGTCTGACCTGTAATTGTAACGGTGGATTTGCAATGACGGATTTCGGTTCCCCACTCGTGACCTGCACTGAATGCAATGTAAGTACAGCTGTGTGTTATATACAGTATCCTCGTCACTGGCGGAATTAGGGTAATACTGTCCTTTATGGGGAGACTGTAAGGCCGACAATCCCTCTAACTGATCTTTAAATTAATAGTGATAAGCATCTTCCCCTGTGCTCACTACCCTAGACACAAAAATACACTCTGATACTATACAAGACAGGAACATTGTAAGCCCTTTATGGATCATTATTCACAGTTACATAGACTCTGTGCCAGCATGGAATGCCCAGCTTACTGACCCTCAGCTCCTCTATAGACCAGTGCTAGTGCGAAATGAGTTGGGAATTATTTTCCAAATGAAATTCTTATGAGGCTCCAGACTGCCGCTGCTCCTTAAATGTTAATTAGTGGTATCATTTGGTATTTAGTGTGGATGGAGCAGCCTGCATGCATCATAGGGAATCACACAGGCTGACAAACAGGCCCCCCCCCCCCCCCCCACTCACATTGTACACCTCCGACATGCCCTATCACCCACGTTGCACAACCACGACATGCCCCATCACCCACAATGCACACTATATACCCCCACCACGTCCATTACATGCCCCCATCACCCCGATTAATCAGAAGGAGCTAAAGCTTGTTGAACGGTGGGGGAGGGAGTGAAAATGTTTGGAGCACCAGAAGTGTGCTTTAACACCCTCTGGCAAAGTGCCGCCCTAGGCAAGTGCCTTGTTTGCCTTGTGGAAGATACACTACTGATGTCATCTCCTGTCTCCTTGCAGAATGCAGTGGTATCGCTGGACCAGAGAACCTGTCTCACTTGCACCAGCAGTAACTGCACCTGTGGAAGCAATCAAGTCAGAGGTAAAAAAATAATAATAAACAAATGACATTATGGTTGAACACTGTGGTTCCTATAACAATTACAATCACAGTCTGTGTGTCCAATCCCAGCCAGATATTGTATATATCGCCTCTCACAGTCTGTGTGTTCAATCCTAGCCAGATATTGTATATATCGCCTCTCACAGTCTGTTTCCAATCCCAGCCAGATATTGTATATATCGCCTCTCACAGTCTGTGTGTTCGATCCTAGCCAGTCACAGATATTGTATATATCGCCTCTCACAGTCTGTGTGTTCGATCCTAGCCAGTCCCAGATATTGTATATATCGCCTCTCACAGTCTGTATGTTCGATCCTAGCCAGTCCCAGATATTGCATATATCGCCTCTCACAGTCTGTGTGTTCGATCCCAGCCAGATATTGTATATATCGCCTCTCACAGTCTGTGTGTTCAATCCTAGCTAGATATTGTATCTATCGCCTCTCACAGGCTGTGTGTTCGATCCCATCCAGATATTGTATATATCGCCCCTCACAGTCTGTGTGTTCGATCCTAGCCAGATATTGTATATATTGCCTCTAACAGTCTGTGTGTTCAATCCTAGCTAGATATTGTATATATCGCCTCTCACAGTCTGTGTGTTCGATCCTAGCCAGTCCCAGATATTGTATATATCGCCTCTCACAGTCTGTATGTTCGATCCTAGCCAGTCCCAGATATTCTATATTTCGCCTCTCACAGTCTGTCTGTTCGATCCCAGCCAGATATTATATATATCGCCTCTCACAGTCTGTGTGTTCGATCCTAGCCAGATATTGTATCTATCGCCTCTCACAGGCTGTGTGTTCGATCCCAGCCAGATATTGTATATATCGCCTCTCACAGCCTGTGTGTTCGATCCTAGCCAGATATTGTATATATCGCCTCTCACAGCCTGTGTGTTCAATCCTAGCCAGATATTGTATATATCGCCTCTCACAGTCTGTGTGTTTGATCCTAGCCAGTCCCAGATATTGTATATATCGCCTCTCACAGTCTGTGTGTTCGATCCTAGCCAGATATTGTATCTATCGCCTCTCACAGTCTGTGTGTTCGATCCTAGCCAGATATTGTATATATCGCCTCTCACAGTCTGTGTGTTCGATCCTAGCCAGATATTGTATATATCGCCTCTCACAGTCTGTGTGTTCGATCCTAGCCAGATATTGTATATATCGCCTCTCACAGTCTGTGTGTTCAATCCTAGCCAGATATTGTATATATCGCCTCTCACAGCCTGTGCTCGATCCTAGTCAGATATTGTATGTATCGCCTCTCACAGTCTGTGTGTTCGATCCTAGCCAGATATTGTATCTATCGCCTCTCACAGTCTGTGTGTTCAATCCTAGCCAGATATTGTATATATATCGCCTCTCACAGTCTGTGTGTTCGATCCCAGCCAGATATTGTATATATCGCCTCTCACAGTCTGTGTGTTCAATCCCAGCCAGATATTGTATATATCGCCTCTCACAGTCTGTGTGTTCGATCCTTGCCAGTCCCAGATATTGTATATATCGCCTCTCACAGTCTGTATGTTCGATCCTAGCCAGTCCCAGATATTGCATATATCGCCTCTCACAGTCTGTGTGTTCGATCCCAGCCAGATATTGTATATATCGCCTCTCACAGTCTGTGTGTTCAATCCTAGCTAGATATTGTATCTATCGCCTCTCACAGGCTGTGTGTTCGATCCTAGCCAGATATTGTATATATCGCCTCTCACAGGCTGTGTGTTCGATCCCATCCAGATATTGTATATATCGCCTCTCACAGTCTGTGTGTTCGATCCTAGCCAGATATTGTATATATTGCCTCTCACCGTCTGTGTGTCCAATCCTAGCCAGATATTGTATATATCGCCTCTCACAGTCTGTGTGTTCAATCCTAGCCAGATATTATATATATCGCCTCTCACAGTCTGTGTTCAATCCTAGCTAGATATTGTATATATCGCCTCTCACAGTCTGTGTGTTCGATCCTAGCCAGTCCCAGATATTGTATATATCGCCTCTCACAGTCTGTATGTTCGATCCTAGCCAGTCCCAGATATTGTATAACAAAATAGTGAACAACCAGGATAAACCTGGTATACACCAAAACACACTCCCAAGCTAACACACAAAGAAAGAGCAAAGCAAAATATAGCAAAAAATATAAGCAATAGTAGATAAAAATTTCAGCACATGCAAAAACAATATTGTAAATGAAACCAATTTAGATATCAAATTAATACAGTTGAGCAATGGATTAAATGTAAACATAAAATATATGAAATGAAATGCACATAAACAGCAAGTATATATAGAAAAATTAGAAAAAATTAAATATGTAAAAAAAAAAAAAAAAAATTTAAACATGCTCCTGTTGCACATCCTCATTGCTCCTGAGGAAGTGACGTTGTCGGTCACGAAACGCGTAGAGTTTTTTATTCAAAGTGTAACTACAACTCCCGACTTACATTTTTCACCTACTTCCGGATATGGAGACTATCTTGCCGGCTATACCATCATAGGATTCTCCGTATCATGGACTGAGTCGCGTGTTTGAAGTTTGTTTCAAGATCTGATACCTTTGATCTTTGCCAGTTCTGTTTTTAAATCTTGTAAGTAGATTTTAAAGCGCAAATAAATCTATATTTTTTACAATCTACACTATTTGGTTTTATATTTCTCTTACAGATTGCAAGAAGATTTCTGTGCTTTATCGGCTTGATCATCCTGCTATATATATATTTTTTTTTTTTTTTTTTTATTACATATTTAATTTTTTTTTTTTTTTTACATATTTAATTTTTTATAATTTTTCTATATATACTTGCTGTTTATGTGCATTTCATTTCATATATTTTATGTTTACATTTAATCCATTGCTCAACTGTATTAATTTGATATCTAAATTGGTTTCATTTACAATATTGTTTTTGCATGTGCTGAAATTTTTATCTACTATTGCTTATATTTTTTGCTATATTTTGCTTTGCTCTTTCTTTGTGTGTTAGCTTGGGAGTGTGTTTTTGTGTATACCAGGTTTATCCTGGTTGTTCACTATTTTGTTCGCTAATTAGGTATTGTGTAGTATACCTATACACACTCCTGCCCACTTAAGATCTAATTTTCACTCTCAACTTGAGACTTTTCCCTTTTTTGGGGGGGGAGGTCTCTTCCTTTTTTCCAGATATTGTATATTTCGCCTCTCACAGTCTGTGTGTTCGATCCCAGCCAGATATTATATATATCGCCTCTCACAGTCTGTGTGTTCGATCCTAGCCAGATATTGTATATATCGCCTCTCACAGTCTGTGTGTTCGATCCTAGCCAGATATTGTATCTATCGCCTCTCACAGCCTGTGTGTTCGATCCCAGCCAGATATTGTATATATCGCCTCTCACAGCCTGTGTGTTCGATCCTAGCCAGATATTGTATATATCGCCTCTCACAGCCTGTGTGTTCAATCCTAGCCAGATATTGTATATATCGCCTCTCACAGTCTGTGTGTTTGATCCTAGCCAGTCCCAGATATTGTATATATCGCCTCTCACAGTCTGTGTGTTCGATCCTAGCCAGATATTGTATATATCGCCTCTCACAGTCTGTGTGTTCAATCCTAGCCAGATATTGTATATATCGCCTCTCACAGCCTGTGTTCGATCCTAGTCAGATATTGTATGTATCGCCTCTCACAGTCTGTGTGTTCGATCCTAGCCAGATATTGTATCTATCGCCTCTCACAGTCTGTGTGTTCGATCCTAGCCAGATATTGTATATATATCGCCTCTCACAGTCTGTGTGTTCGATCCCAGCCAGATATTGTATATATCGCCTCTCACAGTCTGTGTGTTCAATCCTAGCTAGATATTGTATATATCGCCTCTCACAGTCTGTGTGTTCAATCCCAGCCAGATATTGTATATATCGCCTCTCACAGTCTGTGTTCGATCCTAGCCAGTCCCAGATATTGTATATATCGCCTCTCACAGTCTGTGTGTTCGATCCTAGCCAGATATTGTATATATCGCCTCTCACAGTCTGTGTGTTCGATCCTAGCTAGATATTGTATATATCGCCTCTCACAGTCTGTGTGTTCAATCCTAGCCAGATATTGTATATATCGCCTCTCACAGCCTGTGTGTTCAATCTTAGCCAGATATTGTATATATCGCCTCTCACAGCCTGTGTTCGATCCTAGTCAGATATTGTATCTATCGCCTCTCACAGTCTGTGTGTTCGATCCTAGCCAGATATTGTATCTATCGCCTCTCACAGTCTGTGTGTTCGATCCTAGCCAGATATTGTATATATATCGCCTCTCACAGTCTGTGTGTTCGATCCTAGCCAGATATTGTATATATCGCCTCTCACAGTCTGTGTGTTCGATCCTAGCCAGATATTTTATCTATCGCCTCTCACAGTCTGTGTGTTCGATCCTAGCCAGATATTGTATATATCGCCTCTCACAGTCTGTGTGTTCGATCCTAGCCAGATATTGTATATATCGCCTCTCACAGTCTGTGTGTTCGATCCCAGCCAGATATTGCATATATATATCGCCTCTCACAGTCTGTGTGTTCAATCCTAGCCAGATATTGTATATACCGCCTCTCACAGTCTGTGTGTTCGATCCTAGCCAGTCCCAGATATTGTATATACCGCCTCTCACAGTCTGTGTGTTCGATCCTAGCCAGATATTATATATATCGCCTCTCACAGTCTGTGTTCAATCCTAGCTAGATATTGTATATATCGCCTCTCACAGTCTGTGTGTTCGATCCTAGCCAGTCCCAGATATTGTATATATCGCCTCTCACAGTCTGTATGTTCGATCCTAGCCAGTCCCAGATATTGTATATTTCGCCTCTCACAGTCTGTGTGTTCGATCCTAGCCAGATATTGTATATATCGCCTCTCACAGTCTGTGTTCGATCCTAGCTAGATATTGTATATATCGCCTCTCACAGTCTGTGTGTTCGATCCTAGCCAGATATTGTATATATCGCCTCTCACAGTCTGTATGTTCGATCCTAGACAGATATTGTATATATCGCCTCTCACAGTCTGTATGTTCGATCCTAGACAGATATTGTATATATCGCCTCTCACAGTCTGTGTGTTCGATCCTAGCCAGATATTGTATATATCGCCTCTCACAGTCGGTGTGTTCGATCCTAGCCAGATATTGTATATATCGCCTCTCACAGTCTGTGTGTTCAATCCTAGACAGATATTGTATCTATCACCTCTCACAGTCTGTGTGTTCGATCCTAGCCAGATATTGTATATATCGCCTCTCACAGTCTGTGTGTTCGATCCTAGCCAGATATTGTATATATCGCCTCTCACAGTCTGTGTGTTCGATCCTAGCCAGATATTGTATATATCGCCTCTCACAGTCTGTATGTTCTATCCTAGACAGATATTGTATATATCGCCTCTCACAGTCTGTATGTTCGATCCTAGACAGATATTGTATATATCGCCTCTCACAGTCTGTGTGTTCGATCCTAGCCAGATATTGTACATATCGCCTCTCACAGTCTGTGTGTTCGATCCTAGCCAGATATTGTATATATCGCCTCTCACAGTCTGTGTGTTCAATCCTAGACAGATATTGTATCTATCACCTCTCACAGTCTGTGTGTTCGATCCCAGCCAGATATTGTATATATCGCCTCTCACAGTCTGTGTGTGCGATCCTAGCCAGATATTGTATATATCGCCTCTCACAGTCTGTGTGTTCGATCCTAGCCAGATATTGTATATATCGCCTCTCACAGTCTGCATGTTCGATCCTAGCCAGATATTGTATATATCGCCTCTCACAGTCTGTGTGTTCGATCCTAGCCAGATATTGTATATATCGCCTCTCACAGTCTGTGTGTTCGATCCTAGCCAGATATTGTATATATCGCCTCTCACAGTCTGTGTGTTCGATCGTAGCCAGATATTGTATATATCGCCTCTCACAGTCTGTGTGTTCGATCCAAGCCAGGTATTGTATATATCGCCTCTCACAGTCTGTATGTTCGATCCTAGCCAGATATTGTATATATCGCCTCTCACAGTCTGTGTGTTCGATCCTAGCCAGATATTGTATATATCGCCTCTCACAGTCTGTGTGTTCGATCCTAGCCAGATATTGTATATATCGCCTCTCACAGTCTGTGTGTTCGATCCTAGCCAGATATTGTATATATCGCCTCTCACAGTCTGTGTGTTCGATCCTAGCCAGATATTGTATATATCGCCTCTCACAGTCTGTGTGTTCGATCCTAGCCAGGTATTGTATCTATCGCCTCTCACAGTCTGTGTGTTCGATCCTAGCCAGGTATTGTATCTATCGCCTCTCACAGCCTGTGTTCGATCCTAGCTAGATATTGTATATATCGCCTCTCACAGTCTGTGTGTTCAATCCTAGCCAGATATTGTATATATCGCCTCTCACAGTCTGTATGTTCGATCCTAGCCAGATATTGTATATATCGCCTCTCACAGTCTGTATGTTCGATCCTAGACAGATATTGTATATATCGCCTCTCACAGTCTGTGTGTTCGATCCTAGCCAGATATTGTACATATCGCCTCTCACAGTCTGTGTGTTCGATCCTAGCCAGATATTGTATATATCGCCTCTCACAGTCTGTGTGTTCAATCCTAGACAGATATTGTATCTATCACCTCTCACAGTCTGTGTGTTCGATCCCAGCCAGATATTGTATATATCGCCTCTCACAGTCTGTGTGTGCGATCCTAGCCAGATATTGTATATATCGCCTCTCACAGTCTGTGTGTTCGATCCTAGCCAGATATTGTATATATCGCCTCTCACAGTCTGCATGTTCGATCCTAGACAGATATTGTATATATCGCCTCTCACAGTCTGTATGTTCGATCCTAGACAGATATTGTATATATCGCCTCTCACAGTCTGTGTGTTCGATCCTAGCCAGATATTGTATATATCGCCTCTCACAGTCGGTGTGTTCGATCCTAGCCAGATATTGTATATATCGCCTCTCACAGTCTGTGTGTTCAATCCTAGACAGATATTGTATCTATCACCTCTCACAGTCTGTGTGTTCGATCCTAGCCAGATATTGTATATATCGCCTCTCACAGTCTGTGTGTTCGATCCTAGCCAGATATTGTATATATCGCCTCTCACAGTCTGTGTGTTCGATCCTAGCCAGATATTGTATATATCGCCTCTCACAGTCTGTATGTTCTATCCTAGACAGATATTGTATATATCGCCTCTCACAGTCTGTATGTTCGATCCTAGACAGATATTGTATATATCGCCTCTCACAGTCTGTGTGTTCGATCCTAGCCAGATATTGTACATATCGCCTCTCACAGTCTGTGTGTTCGATCCTAGCCAGATATTGTATATATCGCCTCTCACAGTCTGTGTGTTCAATCCTAGACAGATATTGTATCTATCACCTCTCACAGTCTGTGTGTTCGATCCCAGCCAGATATTGTATATATCGCCTCTCACAGTCTGTGTGTGCGATCCTAGCCAGATATTGTATATATCGCCTCTCACAGTCTGTGTGTTCGATCCTAGCCAGATATTGTATATATCGCCTCTCACAGTCTGCATGTTCGATCCTAGCCAGATATTGTATATATCGCCTCTCACAGTCTGTGTGTTCGATCCTAGCCAGATATTGTATATATCGCCTCTCACAGTCTGTGTGTTCGATCCTAGCCAGATATTGTATATATCGCCTCTCACAGTCTGTGTGTTCGATCCTAGCCAGATATTGTATATATCGCCTCTCACAGTCTGTGTGTTCGATCCTAGCCAGATATTGTATATATCGCCTCTCACAGTCTGTGTGTTCGATCCTAGCCAGGTATTGTATCTATCGCCTCTCACAGTCTGTGTGTTCGATCCTAGCCAGGTATTGTATCTATCGCCTCTCACAGCCTGTGTTCGATCCTAGCTAGATATTGTATATATCGCCTCTCACAGTCTGTGTGTTCAATCCTAGCCAGATATTGTATATATCGCCTCTCACAGTCTGTATGTTCGATCCTAGCCAGATATTGTATATATCGCCTCTCACAGTCTGTATGTTCGATCCTAGACAGATATTGTATATATCGCCTCTCACAGTCTGTGTGTTCGATCCTAGCCAGATATTGTACATATCGCCTCTCACAGTCTGTGTGTTCGATCCTAGCCAGATATTGTATATATCGCCTCTCACAGTCTGTGTGTTCAATCCTAGACAGATATTGTATCTATCACCTCTCACAGTCTGTGTGTTCGATCCCAGCCAGATATTGTATATATCGCCTCTCACAGTCTGTGTGTGCGATCCTAGCCAGATATTGTATATATCGCCTCTCACAGTCTGTGTGTTCGATCCTAGCCAGATATTGTATATATCGCCTCTCACAGTCTGCATGTTCGATCCTAGCCAGATATTGTATATATCGCCTCTCACAGTCTGTGTGTTCGATCCTAGCCAGATATTGTATATATCGCCTCTCACAGTCTGTGTGTTCGATCCTAGCCAGATATTGTATATATCGCCTCTCACAGTCTGTGTGTTCGATCGTAGCCAGATATTGTATATATCGCCTCTCACAGTCTGTGTGTTCGATCCAAGCCAGGTATTGTATATATCGCCTCTCACAGTCTGTATGTTCAATCCTAGCCAGATATTGTATATATCGCCTCTCACAGTCTGTGTGTTCGATCCTAGCCAGATATTGTATATATCGCCTCTCACAGTCTGTGTGTTCGATCCTAGCCAGATATTGTATATATCGCCTCTCACAGTCTGTGTGTTCGATCCTAGCCAGATATTGTATATATCGCCTCTCACAGTCTGTGTGTTCGATCCTAGCCAGATATTGTATATATCGCCTCTCACAGTCTGTGTGTTCGATCCTAGCCAGGTATTGTATCTATCGCCTCTCACAGTCTGTGTGTTCGATCCTAGCCAGGTATTGTATCTATCGCCTCTCACAGCCTGTGTTCGATCCTAGCTAGATATTGTATATATCGCCTCTCACAGTCTGTGTGTTCAATCCTAGCCAGATATTGTATATATCGCCTCTCACAGTCTGTATGTTCGATCCTAGCCAGATATTGTATATATCGCCTCTCACAGTCTGTATGTTCGATCCTAGCCAGATATTGTATATATCGCCTCTCACAGTCTGTATGTTCGATCCTAGCCAGATATTGTATATATCGCCTCTCACAGTCTGTGTGCTCGATCCTGCTGCTTTGTCTTCTCTCATACGTTGCCCACTGTGATGAGATCTTCCTTCTTCTCGTTTCTAGAGGAGAATTTTGTCGCCAAGACCTACACGTGTGTCACATGTACAGGGAACACGGCACCCAATGCCGCTGGAGATCAGTAAGTAACGGACCGGCAACCTGCCAATTAGATTTGTTACAACATGGAATGTAAGCTGACACATGAACTGCAAAAATCAGGCATTAATAGTTGAGTTGGATATATATATATATAAAATAGATCAGTAAGTATTATACACTGTGATTATAAAGTCTTATAAAATATCTGTCTTTTCCAGGTGTACCCCGTGTCAGCAGACCTTTGTATCCAGCAGCTGTACTTGCCCCCAAGCCAATCAGGTAAGGCTGATAACTAATGATAACCTATTATATAGATTACTGCTCCCTATACACCACATCCATTGGGATTCATTGACCATCATTCAGAGTTTATTCATAAGAGAGGGAATTGACAAGGGAATTTCCAACTTAAGGCCATTCAGCTGAAAGGGAGAATTTTTCCAACTCGGCTACTTTGGCCTCAAGTTTGAGATTCCCTTCTCAGTTCTCTTTCATGAATTAGACTCTAGGTTCTTAAAGTGGAGCAGTCACCATGGAGACCAGTGCAATGCCTCTGCAGATATGTTCCACTTTTAGAACCTTGCACCAGATTTGCTGTTGATACATAACCCCAGAGAGAACAACCCATCGGCTGGTTTAGTCTGTGCACATTGCAAGCTCTGATGAATTTGTATTTCAGGATAGCCTTATACACCCTTCAGTAGCAGGTTATTCACATGTTTAGTACATGTTTAGTACATGTGTCGCCCGCAGGGTGAGATATTCATATTTCTACATATATATCATTGTAACTGTGTCTCGATCTTTCTACAGAGTGGAGGACTTTGCTTTCCAACTGCTAACCAGGTAATACGGGGTCTTTGCTATTTCTATGTAATTATTGGACATTTTCACATAATCTAATATTTTATAAAATAATAAATTGTTCTGATGACCACCTGTGTGTAACTAATTACAGGTATATTAGAAATGATCATAACATGTACATAATGTGGTCTAGAGAAGAAACAAAGCCGGATCCTTGCACAAGAGTAATCAAGATTAAACTATCCCTGTATTATATTTATACAGCGCTTAGATAAGCGGTCTGCAAATGGCGGCCCTCCAGCTGCCGATGAACTACATTTCCCATAATGCTCTTTCAACTAAGAGGTTGGCAGAGGAGTATGGGGAATGTAGTCCTGCAACATCTAGTTGTAGAACTTTGTATATGACGTTTTCTGCCAGTTTTAGCTGTATAATGTAATTAATCTTTTCTCCCCGCAGGATATCTCTTCAACCTCCATCTGGGAAACCTTGTTCCTCTATTCTAGTTTCCAGGCTTGTAAGGTAAGCTATGGCACAAACACATACACACACACAAACAGACACACACACACAAACAGACACACACATACAAACACACAAACATACACACACACAAACACAAACACACACACACACAAACACACACACACACATACACACACATACACACAAACATACACACACACACAAACACACACACAAACAAACACACACATACAAACATGCACACACACAAACACAAACACACACATACACATAAACACAAACACACACACAAACACACACACACATACAAACACACAAACATACACACACACAAACACACACACACAAACACACACACACACACATACACATAAACACAGACACACAAACACACACACAAACACACACACACACAATGGTTTGCTGGGAGATATTAATAAAGGTCAGTTCTGTTTTTCAAAGTAGAGCAGTCACCATGGAAACCAGTGAATATTCCTGCTACTTTTAGAATGTTGCCCCAGGATTAATCTCTATATATTATCACCCCCACTGTCACTGAACATTCTGCACCTCACCAGTCCACTTTACACCACAGTGCCATGTACAAACTTCCAGCAATGACCCGGGTGACTCCTGATGCTGACACTCCTGACTGTCAGTACTTATTAGACTGGCACATGCCCCTTATAATGCGCCAGCCTCTCTCTCTCTCTCTGCTCAGTCTTACAGCAATGTGACCGCCTGCCAGCTCCTCACCAACGCAGTCATCCTAAACGCCTTCTCCCCAAGCAGCACTGCATACACCTTCTATTCCAGCTTCACGTGAGTACTCTTGGGTGATGTTATGCAGTTAGTCTCAGTCTGAATCTATACTGCTTGTCCCCTTTCATGCCTTTACACCCCCTCTCCTTCCCTTCTCCGTTACCAGTCTCTCCCAAATCTCTCTCCCTCCCCTCCATTTCCTTTTCCGTCTTACCCCATCTCATCCCCAGGGAAGTGATTACTGATTATTGACACGCCAGCTGCTGCGGACTCTGGGTTACCCAATGCTAGCCGAAACAATGACCGAGCATCATGGGAAGTTAGAGTGCCAGGGGGGACCACAGGCTCAGTGATGCTCTCACCTTCCCAGGGGGGTGCAAAGCATTATGGGAGTGTAGTAGCATTCATGCAAGACTGGAAGAGTATTTGGGGTATTTCTGGGGTTTATGTGCGGTCTGTTCGGAGCACACAGACAGAAGCAGCCTTCCTATCTCTATCACTTTTTCTTTTTCTGCAGGGAGCAGTTTCTCCCGCCGCTGTTTTATAGTGTGAGCTCTGCTCAGCTGGGAGCCACGGCACCGACTGGCCTGTCCTTCACCAAGAACTCCCAGGTAAGTGTGCGCGGACAGATCCCAGCCAATCAGGGTATCAGTGTGGGTTACTCACCCCTGCAGCAAATCTGTGCTGTGTCCAGAGATACAAAGTACTTAATATGTTTTATCCTGCCCCCAAAATATACATGTAACCTGCGACCCTCCAGCTGCTGCTGAACTACATCTCCCACTTAAGGCTCGCAGAGGAGTATGGGAAATGTAGTCCTGCAACATCTGGAGGGCCGCATGTTGCCTATCTCTGATGTAGAGTCTTGGGTAACCTACTGAAACCTTTCACACATCCAAAAGCTGTGCAAACCTGTTAATATGTAATATCCCCCCCATTTACCGTGTGTTATTCTCTTGCAGATCCAGTTCACCATTGCAAAATACAACCACAGTGGCAATTTCCTGGGCTGGGAAGACGTGACGGGGGGCACTTTACAGGTAACTGCATGAATGACTGGGGTATTGCTACAGGCTTCTAACCCCATCTTATACATAACTTCCCATGCTCACATTCCTACTTGGATGCATAATAGAATTTCTTAGTATGCTGGCTGGCTGGGGACTATGGGAGTTGGTCCTTGGCTACCCCAATGGGAGAGGGGGTATCACCCGTTGGGGACGTCCTTCTTCCTGGCAAGATGCAGTAGTGGGGTTGCTTTCTCCCATCCGCTGGATCCAAGTAGAGAGTAAGGAGAGCTCTTAAAAGAGCTAGTGATTTATGCTGGGCAGGTTCCCTTTCAAGAACGAGACAAGGCTACGTTTTGAAGGGTGAAGTAAAAACTGACTCCACTGAGCGCTTATTGCTGCTTTTATGCAGGATTTTACAGTATTGTCACCCCCCACTGGGCCTTGTGGGGCACCAACAATGCAAGTACAGCAGACAATCAGGCACAATGTTACAATAGAAACACACCCAGTAATTACAGTACATTCATCCCCTCTGCCTGGGAGATAATTGAGTTAAACTTTGTATCAGCTCAATTATCTCCAAGCTAAAAAAAATATATACCTTTTAACATTTAGAACTTCAAAACTATGCATGGGATTTCAACAAAAGTTACATTGTCATAATCAATCCATTCATGGGAACAACATATCCAAAAATGGCACCAATTGGACCAGGGGTTCAGAAGTTAGTAAAAATGTGGATATGACCGACTGTTCGGATGTTTGTATGCCCAAAATAGTTCCACGATTTCAGTCCCTGGGGTCGGTCTATTTTCCTGTTGTATTAGCCGTCAAATGCACTAACGGTACTGTGCGTGCCTCCCCTCATTGTATCGGATGAAGAAAACCACGCGAATAGTCTCGGATCTCAGTTCTTATGCAGCAAATATATAGCTTAACAAGGGGGGTTTGTTACAGTCCTCAACCAGTCGGATAGCTGGGGTTTCCCCCAATGCTAGCTCTCTGTAAGGTAGTCTGTTTTAAGGTCAATACCTTCCATGTGCACAGTAGTTTTAATTACAAATCCCACTCACTCAAAGCCAACCACCCCCAGTGTGACATAGATGTATAATTGTGATCACTTTTTCTCTGTTTAATGTATCTTTTATCCCACTTGTATTCTATAGATGTATAATTGTGATCACTTTTTCTCTGTATAATGTATCTTTTATCCCACTTGTATTCAATAGATGTACAATTGTGATCACTTCTTTCTGTGTTTAATGGATCTTTTATCCCACTTGTATTCCATAGATGTACAATTGTGATCACTTCTTTCTGTGTTTAATGTATCTTTTATCCCACTTGTATTCCATAGATGTGCCCTAATACACAGAGCGTTTTGGATGCTGCCTTTAAATTTGGCACTGTGTACAATTCCTCAGTAAGTATATCGAATACCCCCTGTTTTCTAGATACTCGCATCCAGATATCCCATAATTTCACATGCAAGAAAAGAATAGTCCTGTGTATGCCAGGGGTAGGCTCCTTGCAGCCCTCCAGATTTAGCAGTACTACCTTTCCCATACTCCTCTCCCAACCTCTTAGCTGAAGGAGCATTATAGGATATGTAGTTTATCAGCAGCTGGAGGGCTGCAGGTTAGCTACACCTGGCCTATATCAATCACTACAAGTTCATACCAAGAAATGTCTTTTCTTCCTGCCTTTTATTACAATTTTATTTGGGTGATGATATAATGCTTGTAAATACCTGTAACTATTCTCTAAACATTGATTTACAACATTGCAGACTGCATAACATGGGGAAAGGAATTATCACTTCCTGCTAGGGTAGCTACCCCCCCCCCCCCCCCCCAAGGTATTACAACCCATGCTATTGCTTCCATAGAATCAACATTGGCATCAAACCAATGTTCTACTGGCCTGCTGATAAGCCAACTTCCCGCTGTTTCTTAGAGCAAACTATTGCTCGGGATAATGTGCTTCAAAATGAGACACTCACCCTTCTTATTTTCCTTTTGCTTTATGAGAGTTCAGTGGCCCCATTGGAGGATGAAATGGCTTGTACTTGTTAAGATCCATACCACGTTATCCTGACTGGCAGTCTCCATGAATGAAGCTGACTGTCACTTGTAGAGCAATGAGAGACTCTCGTTTGTAGGTCATCAATAGAGCCAAAACGAGTTCTCTTCTAGTGACTTACATGTCAAAAATGCAATCAGCATTCTACGTGCAAACACCCTCTCTGATTGGCTGAGCCTGCTCAACTGAAGCTGAGCGATAGAGCGGAGTGTAAGCCCACCATATAGCAATATAAAGGGACATGTCTGTTGTACACAAAGGGGCACAGGTTTGCGGATACTAAAGAAGCAAAATGTAAGTTTATAATAGTTCTCCCCATTTCGTTTGCAGTGCACGATGCAGGTTTCTGACCTCCAGTCGAAGGTACCAGTGCCCGTGTTATATGAGCTCTTCTTGGCCTACACCGATGCCAAAGGAGCCAGGAAGTTGTGGCCTATCCCTGTGTGGAACTCTGACCTTCACGCTAGCCAGGGTAGGCCAGGTCTGGGTTTACAGAATAGAATACTGTTACAGTATCACTGATCCAAGTCTCTCGTAAAAAAAAAAATCCCTTGTCTAATGCTGTGACTTGAGAGCTGTGAGTCTCAGGTGGGAAGGTGGGCTAAGATCTGTCACACTCTGCTTCGTAGGGGAATTTAGCACCAAGGCTTTGAGACGATTTTTTCTGGTGGATACCCTCTTGGGACGGCAGGGGAGTCTCTCCAATCCGCCAACCTACATCACTGTAGCAACAGGACTAACTCTGAGGTAAGATGTCGGCGTTCTAACCAATGGGACCTGTTGGAGTATAACCAGCGGTTTTATTATTACACCTTTCTCTAATTATATTTGAGTGACTGAATTTTTTCTTTATCCAAACAGTGTTTACCTACCCACCAGCAGCCCGAGCACCCAGCCACCTTTTCAACTGACTATAAAGTATAAAAAGCTGACCGTTCTAACTGGCACCGTACAGGTCAGTGTGACCTTTTCAGGGTCAGACGTTGAAGGGCTCCCACTGTTTCCTTTCCTTGGCCAGTACTTTTGAGTGGAATTGTCGCTCTCCCAAAAGGTCACAGGTTATATATTGTGCTCAGAGCGGATATGTTCTGGTAGCTTAAGGTAGTAAGAGGAATTCTGAAATAAAAAGCCACAAGGCAGAGTTCTGCAGAGGTAAAACAACGGCTAACGGAAAAAAAAAAAAATTGCCTCTCCAAAAATCCGTTACCATGAATAACACGTATTATTTCACCATAAATGTAATGAAGCCATCATCTACAAAGTACACCCAAAGAAGTGGTAAAATGGCGCACAGTTAATACTTGGTGCTGGAACCAGGCTCCACCAGGACCACAAATTAAAACAATTATAAGAATTGCTCGGCACTTAAATAAGTGAGGTGAATTTTATTTCCAAACTTCCAGTGACAACGTTTAAACCTTATAAAGGTCGTTTTCAAGTATACGTGCCAACAGTGAAATATATATACATACTGGTGAAAAGCAATCAATCGACTGAGCAAATCACCAATTTAAAGTGACAGTGCAATGTAATCACAGTATTTATACATAGCAATCAAAACAAAGAGAGCATAAACTGCCATCATCTCAGAGTGACATAATAAGTGTGTATATTGCTCGTTAGCACATGGATGTGGGGTCTGTATTAAGACGAGACTCTGCACACGTGACCACTTCCCCTTTCCTTTCAGGTCTCATTTGATGTCACCTATTCCCAGGACCAAGGAACCTTCCAGAGAGATACAGATGTAAGCGGCTCATTCACATTTTTCTTTGATGTACATCGATCAGCGGGATTCTGATTTGTTTTGTTGGTTGATCATTTTCCTAGATCTCCCTTGGTGTCCTTGGATCTCTCGCTACCCTCTACGCAATCTTAGAGACCAGCAGCTGGCTGCGGAGGTCGGGTCAGCTGAATATTGGGCTAATGGTAAGTATCTGGTGGTCTCAGGGCTGAATTTTGGTCTAGGTGGGAGGAGCAGCTTTATACCCATTTTCTTTCCCAGATAGCGAGCGAACAAAACCTTTAATTAAATATATTGCCCTAAAGAATGGCTATTGTGTTAGCAGAACTGCAATCAAATGCACAGATACATAGAAACATCGATTTTTGTAATGTTTCTGCTGTGTTTATCCTTTGTATGCAAATGCCAACTGTTCATTTGCTTATCATGCCACAGGTGATGTCATAAACAGGAGACAAATACCACAGGGGCATTTTTTTCTTATAAATTCTATTTCAAGTGTGACCCTGAAACATAGAATGTGTCACTGGCAGATAAGAACCATTCAGCCCATCTAGTCTGCCTAATTTCTGTTTAAATAAAAATAAATATCTAAATACTTTACATTTGTCCCTGTCCTTACCATATATCTAGGATAGCCTTATACCTATCCCACGCATGCTTAAACACCTTCACTGTATTAACCTCTACCACTTCTACTGGGAGGCTATTCCATACATCCACTACCCTCTCAGTAATGTGATACTTTCATTAGTCCCTGGCCTTATTTTATATCTAGGATAGCCTTATACCTATCCCATGCATGCTTAAACTCCTTCACTGTATTGACCTCTACCACTTCTACTGGAAGACTATTCCATACATCCACTACCCTCTCAGTAAAGTAATACTTCCTGATATTACTTTTAAATCTTTGCCCCTCTAATTTCAGACTATGTCCTCTAGTTGTGGTAGTTTTTCTTCCTTTAAATATCCTCTCTTCCATTACTGTGTTGATTCCCTTTATGTATATAAATGTTTCTGTCATATCCCCCCTGTCTCATCTTTCTTCCGAGCTATACTTGAACAAGACCCCTTGCTAATAACCAATATTGGATATGTACAGAAGGGAAACCTATCAAGACACATCCATCATACATCATTAGCTGGGGAAGTGACTTATTGCCCCCTCCCTTGTTTTCCTTGGGATTTGTATTTTTATTTTTTTATATATTATTATGTTTCTTGCTTTAGGTTATTGTAAAGTTCCTGGCTTTCCTGTCTGGGGCCCTGGCTAACGTTTTCTTCCTCATCGCACTGGGCACAGCCATATACTGGCTGATTGCATTTAAGGTAATCATCGGAAATACAAAGATCTGTCAAGGTGCCTTCACTGAAAGGCAGTACTCCAACTCCCATAAGGCTCAGCTCTGAGTGGCTATTTTCTTTTCCTTTGCTAGTCATTCATTGTTATGCAATCCCAATCCTTGGATCAGAATAAAGTAACAATAGAATAGGAAATGCAACAACATTCTATTTTGTGCCATCCATGCGCCACACTGTGTTTTTCTGACCACGGGAATTCTGAACCAATAGAAGTCAGTGACTTTGTCTCCCCTCTGTCTCCGCCACAGGGACAGAACACAACAGTAAGCGTTACTTTACCCCCTGCCGGCGGGTCAGTTGAGACTGGTTTTATCGTCTACCTGTCGGTTGCTTTCGTGTTAAAGGTAACGTACGAGGTACCTGGGTCAGGGTGCGAGGCTTTGAGAAGTGCTGCTGCTAATCTCCGATTCTCTTCTAGACGCTGGAACTGCTCCACCTCCTGGTCACTCAGCTAACTGCCACCATCTTTCTGATTGACTGGGAAAAGTCGAAGGAAAGAACTAGTAATGGACAAGGTAGATATAGATCATCTATTGATTTTAGCGTGGCCCAGAATAAATACAGTCATTGGCAGATTTGGCCCTTCTAGTCTGGCCAATTTTCTAAATACTTTTATCAGCCTTTGAAGATCTCACTAGTAAAGACAACACTTAGCACTAGTAGATTTACTGGTATCTGCATAACAGACGTGGCCTGTTGCAGACATTTGCCCATTGATCTGTCAGATAGATCTATGGGACTGCCAGCCTAGCTCAACAGGCCATGTACTTTGTATCAGACCCTGGAATAAGTAAATCTCCTAGTGCTTGCTTGCTTCCCTCCCTACTCTGTCAGTGATAACTTCTAAACAAAACAAGATAGAAAGATAATTCCAAAACCTCAAAGGTCGGCAGAGATTTAACTAGTTTTAGAGTAACATACTCCTTACGCCCATGTATATGTTTACAATTATTCATCATAAATAGCAGTAACTAAATGACATACAAAAAGAGGCAAAACAGCAACCTGCAAAAATGTTCTGTCTTTAATAATGCTTGGTAATTTATGGGTTTGGTGTTTAATTTTTTAAAGCATACTGAGAACATTAAGACTTAGAATGAATTAGTGATGGGGAAGCCATAGGAATAAAGTCATATTATCGGTTTGAGCAAGTTTTCTAAATCAAGTTAACACAGGTTTTTTTTATGCTTTGTATCTTTCAGGAAAGCCAAATGTCAGCATGTGGAGGACCATTCTGGTGGCCAATGAGTGGAATGAGATCCAGGGTCATCGGAAACTCAGCCCCTTGTTCCAGCTTTTCTTTGTGCTGCTTCTTCTGGAGGTAGTAAGATTGGATACAATGATACAAGTGAAAGGATAGGGCGACGTTAAATAATCTTTCCCAAAATAATGGAATGGTGGTTTATTAGACAAGACTCCCGGCACAGATCACAGAGTGGAACATTCCGATGGTTTGCATGGTGATCGCTTTTAGAACCTTGCCCCAGGACTGACCTTCGTAAAAATAACCCCTGAAGTGCATGTTGAATATAAGCATTATTTAAAACAGTATTCAGAGGTGACAAAATATATGCCACCTTATTCCCCAATACAAATACCTGTGATGAAATATTCTACCATATTTAAAAAAAAAAGGGGGGCGTGGCCAGCCATCAACATGGAAGGTCGCACATCGATGGAGCTCCGTGTCTAATAGCTACATTAGACATCCTGCCCGACCTGTGATCCCCTAAAACAAACCCGAAAAGCGGTGATCCAACGGACAGAAGACCCCCCCGGAGCGACTAACCTGCAAAGACGCAGAGTGAGGTGTCACGGAGGCGTTGAGACGCGCGGGGACGGAGTGGGATCGTCTCTGCATGCAACGACGTAGGAGAGACTCCAGGACCATGAAGAAGACTGAGAGTGACGGTGTCGCCTAGCGTGTGGGCTTCTGAATCCAGGGAGCGGAATTGCAGAGGGAGGCTGAGCGGTGGATCGTCCATCTGCCCGACGGGAGATTGGGCGCGAAACTTTCCTTCGCAACGGCCATCTTGCGCTGCTCATCAAGAAACCCAGTCCAACGGAGTCCAAGAATTCCTGTTTGGTCCGTGAGTACTGGGAGATCTCCCCTGTTACCAATCAGCAGCCAACCCATAAACCCAAATATAACCATGCAGTGTAATATTGTCAGATCATTATATTACTAAACACACCTGCGGAAAGCAGAAGGAAACCAGACTCACAGATAGCTACACCAGTCATAGGTCTAACTGAACTGTCTCTTGGAACTGATACCCAAGGATATTTTATTCTATTCTTCATTCCCTAACCCAACATTACTTTTACCAGACAATCTCCTATAGAGACATCCTAGACTGAAACTCCTACCATATACAAAGCTTTTTCTCTTTTTTCTAAACCAACCTAAGGAAGGGAACCCTGTGGAAACAAGCAAAAGGGACTCCACATAGAGTTCTTTTTACTTTTTTTGGTGTTATATGTGGATAAGCTCTTCACAAGATCTAACTGGAAACAGGCAAAAAAAAAAAAAAACCTAACACACCATTTCTGTATCCTGCTGTATAATTACTTCTATATACTGTATGCAAACTTGGTTAGACAGCCTCAGTATTTTGAGAGACTCACTATTTACTTAACTATCCGGTTATATAGGAATTAGGTCTCCTAAAGTGACTTCTTTTATTGTGTATAACGGTATACGGATGTAAATAAGTGAACTTCATACTGCATTGTGTTTGCCAAACAAACTTCTTTTCTAGCTATAGTAAGCCTGAATCACGGGCGATCCTCCTGCCTAGTGCTGTATGGTGTTGATGATATGCACCTGGACTTGAGTACCATCCAGCTGCGATCACCACGCCATACAATAATTCATTAAATACCATTATCATACGGAAAAAAAAAAAAAAAAGATTGGCAGAGTGGGCACATACAAACCCCCTATTAAGGGTGGCGATTGACACCTCAGACACACATTCAACTGTACTATAAACTGTCACAACATCTTGGCTATTCTTATGTTGTTGTTTTGACTGAACATATATTGGCAGACGCGAAAGCACTCCCCTCGTTTGGGCCCGCAAATTGTAAACAATATCCTGCAACACACAGATCTCTTCAAGAAGACTAACAGGGAAGGCTATCTGTTTGGACAATAAAAAAGTTTCTTCTCCTTTTCCCACCACTGCTGCTGCCCCTACCCAGGAAAACTCATCTAAAATATTCAAAGGTCAAGAAATGTAACCGTCGAAGGACATCAATCTTAGTGGTACCCCCTCTGAACGTTCATTTGTGACATGAGTCAAAATATGGATAAATACGTAGATATCCATAAACGCACTCAGAAACTCAAAGATAAAGAGAAAAGCAGACCAAAACCGTCAAAAGACATGTCCCCAAATCGTAGACGCTCTCCCACACCCACTGACGACATAATTGGGACGCCAACAGAACCACCCCCTTCACAAGCCACGTTGACGGCATTGGAGGTGACTAAAACCCTAATGCCACTCATGGATGCAAGATTTGCAGAACTTAAAGTGGCTATAGATGCGGTCGCCTCCTCAACCGCAGCCAATACCACTCGCATCGCGGAACTCGAATCAAGACAAGGCACCTCCGAAGAAAATGCTCAACATATGCAGAGAGAAATTCAACACCAGAACTCTCTGATTTTGGCCTTACAAGAAAAGGTCGACGACCTCGAAAACCGAGGAAGACGAAAAAATCTGCGTTTTCTGGGACTACCGGAATCCATCTCTCCGATAGACCTCGCACACATGCTACAACAATGGCTACCGGAGGCCTTGAGGCTGCCCCGCCCACACGATAAACTTCTTATTGAAAGGGCTCACCGTATCGGGCCTGAAACACAAGATAAAGCCACACGACCGAGACCAGTTATTGCAAGATTCCTGAATTTTGCTGATAAAGAAGCAGTCTTGGCAGGATATCGCAAATGCAAAGAACTGATCTTTCGCAACAAGAGAGTGCTAATATTTCAAGACTATTCAGCGTCTGTGTCGGGAAGGCGAAGAGAATTCTCGCAGATATGCAAACAACTCTTCGCTCGTAAAATCCGCTTTGCCTTGTTATACCCGGCTCGTCTACGCATTTCTCTAAACAACCATGATGAATTCTTTGAATCTCCACTTAAAGCTACAGAGTTTCTGAAAACCACCTCTGATACTGGAGGGGGCCCACTTCCATCTACTGAAGAATGAGATACTTGAGACCACAAGACTCCTGCCCACTGGGCATTCTGTTGTTTTTTTGTTCAGTATTCCAATTGTTCCAGGAAAATTTCCATCCCATGACTCCTAGAAGATATCACTCTTCTTATACCAGAGTATCAAGAAGCAATCCCCTCGCTCGCTGGGACGTGGGGAGCTTCGCACCACGAATTAGCTATCTCATGACCCCCTTTTTGAAAAAAGGGATTGGCTGACACCCATCCTTATAGCAGCACCATCTCGGGCAACACTACTCATTCAGGACTTCGAATCTTATCATGGAACGTCAATGGGCTCAACTCGCCTGTAAAAAGAAGAAAAACCACTTCCCACTTAAAACGTCTACACCCAGATATCGTATTTCTGCAGGAAACCCATTGGTCCCGCAAAGACCATACAGTATTGCGCGACACATGGATTGAAGACTGCATCACATCTAATTACAAACGAAAAACGAGGGGAGTCGCTATCGTGTTAAGCCGCAATATCTCATATGAAATCCATAAAAAGATTGTGGACACCCAAGGCCGATACTTAATTCTTATAATAACCATAAATGGCAAAAGACTGTTATTGGTAAACCTTTACGCCCCAAACTACCCTAACCATGATTTTTTTGCCTCGCTGGCTAACAAACTCACAACCCTATCAGATTTACCTATAATAATGGGCGGTGATTTCAACACCTTGGCAGACCCCCTCCTCGACTCCTCGACTATTCCAGGTCGAAAAACAACCCATAGAGGTGAGAGCATAGACTTCCTGATAGGCCATCTAGGACTGACAGACATATGGCGCATCCTTAACTCAACATCCAGAGAATACACTCATAAATCAAGAGTCCACCCAACAGAAACAAGAATAGATTATTTGCTAGTCTCAGCTTCCCTATTACCACATGTCATAGAAGCAACTATCCACACCAGAATAATCTCGGACCACTCACCAATTTCTATCTCCCTCACTTTGGGGATGACAACTAGATCAAATAGGCCCTGGTCCTTCCCTACATACTTAACCGCAAACACAGGATTTAAATCTTTTCTTTCGTCGACATGGGCCAACTTTGTCGATGACAACTTGGCCCATGTTGATGATCCACTTCTTTTCTGGAACACTTCGAAAGCAGTCCTTCGAGGGCACATTATCAGTTATACAGCAGAAACTATAAAAACATGGAAAAAAAAGTACCATAACCTCCTTAAAGCCACAGCCACCACCCAACGTATGTATAGCCTAAATAAATCAGAGGAAACCAAATGTGCTTATGACGCAGCTAGACAACTACTAGAAACATTTCTGACTGAACGAGCTAACCGACAGATTGAACATAGTAAACAAAGGTTTTTTCAATGGGGAGGGAAATCGGGTAAGTTACTATCCAGAATGGCTAAATGTAGACGCCCGCGGACATGGATAATGAAACTGAAAACAGGGACCTCTACCATTACTGACCCATCCATTATCCTTAGAGAATTTTCTAAACACTATAAACTATTGTTTCAAAAAACACAAGATGATGTAAACTTAGGCATTTCCCTACTACGCCAAGCCGAATTGCAAAGACTCACAAACGACCAGAGAGAGCGCCTTAATGCCCCAATCACTCTGACAGAGACGACTAACACAATCAAATCCTTACCAAATCTGAAGACCCCGGGCCCAGATGGCTTTCCTGCCGAATATTACAAGCTCCTTAGCCCCGACATTGTGAACGCGCTGACCTCCCTGTTTAATAAAATTTATTTAGAACAGCTCCCGACCTCGACTCTAACAGCAGCTAAAACCATTTTCATAGCAAAACCAGGCAAAGACAAAGAACTAATAGATTCTTATAGGCCTATAACGCTCCTAAACTCGGACATAAAAATTCTTACAAGGATCATAGCAAACAGACTACAACATATGTTACCATCGCTGCTACACCCTTCACAACTGGGATTTACACATAACAGGTCATCTACAACAGGAATCAGAAAGGCATTGGCTGCTATCATAAAGGCTCACAATAATAAACACCCCCACCACAACACATTAATACGACTAGATGCCTGTAAAGCATTTGACAGCGTGTCTTGGGCTCACTTAATCAGACTGTTCAAGTTCAGATATTTTGGCCCAAATTTCCTAGGACTCTTTCGTAATTTATATCAAGATACTACCACATCATTGCTGATAAATGGACTGATTTCAGAACCCATTCCCCTGGAAAGAGGGGTGCGACGTCCTTTATCGCCTTTACTTTTTAACATAGCCTTGGACCCCCTCCTTCGCATCATACATCTCACTCCCAGACTGACTGGCATAAAAATAGGACAAACAACTCTCAAGACAGTGGCCTTTGCAGATGACGTCATGTTATTTATAAACGATCCAGGTGGGGAATGGACACAAATAGTGGACATAATTGACAACTTTGGCAAAACTAGTGGATTCAAGATAAATTATCATAAATCTGAAGCACTGTATTTAAGGAAAGATCAAATCCCCCCACACATGCCACCTTCCTCCCTACAATGGGCCCAATCATCAATACAATTCTTGGGAATAACTTTACCAAAGGCCCCACACAAATTATACTCGGCAAATTATAACCATATCATAACAAAAATCACAGAGGAATTAACGGCCTGGAACTCACTGATGCTCTCGTATGTGGGTAGAGTGGCATTAATAAAAATGATCAGCTTCCCCCGCCTTTTATACCCATTACAAAACTTACCTTTACTACTAAAACAAAAAGACCTTAGACGCCTTAATTCTGCATTCACCTCATTCATTTGGGCTGGGAAAAAAGCGAGAATTAGTTTAACAAAACTCCAACAACCCACCTTCCTTGGAGGTTTAAATGTCCCCAATATTCGTGCATATAACCTAGCAGCATTACTACGACATGTGATTGACTGGATAACCAAAGGAAACCATTATACAGACACAACCATGGACCAAGGATTATTTCAAACAATCGACCTTAAAGCCCTATTACACATCCCAGTGGGACTACTCCCACCGGAAGTCCGAAACAACGCATTACTATATGGCCCACTACGAGCATGGCAGTTATCACGATCCGACCAACATCTACAATTTACACACTCCTTATTTCACCCTCTCCTGCGAAACCCATCCTTTCAGGATGGATCATCTTTACACCCCTTCACTAAATGGGAAACAGCTAACATCACATTTATCAAACCTCTGGTGTGTCCTCTCACTAAAACAATCTTACCCTTGACAATTCTTAAAGAGAAATATCCTGAACTTCTAATCACACCCTTCACATATGCACAGGTCCGCAGCTTTATAACCTCCAACACCTCTCGCTTCTCTGACGCAGACTGGAACAACCCCATAGACGACCTAATAGACAGATCTAAATCTAGACGACTACACCTGAAACACATTCAACAATCTTTACGCATCAACATTGACTACACCACAATACCATTGGGGCCCCAAAAGTGGTCCACTTTGCTACCACACTTAACCCCTGAGGATCTCTTAAAAGCACATAATACAATGCTGTCCATCATAAAATCCACATCGTACAAAGAAATGTTCTTGAAACTCTTACATAGAGCGTATTTTTCCCCAGCCAGGAACAAAAACATAAATAGCATCCACACAGATAACTGCCCAAAATGCAAAATGCCCAAGGCCAATTTGGATCACTGTCTGTGGAACTGTAGACTCGTCTGCAAATTTCGACAACGAGTCCAAACATACGCGACTTCTACCCTAAATATTCATTTACCCTTAACACCTGAATTTGCTATCTTTGGCCTTACACCCACGCCTTTCCCGGGTATCAAGCTAGCACGTATACTTCAAGCAGTAGCAAATAAAACCATACTGCAATTTTGGATTAAACCAGAAGAACCCTCCTTTGAGGTCTTCCAAGACAAACTTTTTCTCCTATTTCGAATGTGCTGGCTTACAGCTCAAAATGACACAATACACCGCACAAAACAATTATTTATAACATGGAATCGGTATATTAATTCACTACCCCTAAACACAAAAACGCTAATCAAACAAACTTTTCAAAATTCCCCATGGTATATGAATCAGCTCCTCATTGATACAGATCCGATCCCCCTAAACTAATATTCAACCAAGAGGAAAAAAAAAAAAAAAAACCCTTACGCAAAAATTTTCACATACAACCTAATGATAGTTGCTATTAGAAACTACCTTATTAAATTGCCCGAGAGGTCTTATTAAAAGGTGTTCGACATATTTACACTTTGGTACAATCAACATTGGAGTCATGAGTATGATTTTTAACATGGGATAAATATCTATGATATAAACTGGAACTAGTTTATATGGTTTGAAAATGTTATAATGTTGTTGTGTTTTAGAATAAGTCGTGGAAGCTCCTGTATTCAACTCACTGAAATGTTTTGACAATCTTGGTCATTTTATTAAGCAAAAGAATAAATAACAATGCATAACCTATTTTGGAATAACAGACTGACTAACCCGCATCAAATAAATTACCTATACGTTAATTAATACTGACCGGAAACAATACGCGCTACGTCATGACCCACTGTTCCCTTGGGGCTTCTGTTGAGGGATAATTTAGTAAGCATCAGCTTTGCAAGAACCAAAAACTTGGCGGAAATTGGAATGTACGAGTAAAATTGTTAAGATAAGAAATGAAGATCCTTTAAACAAAATACTCAACCCAGAGTACATCTTACACCAAACCCATAAAAACCCAGACAAAGCAATTTATTAAAACATAAAATAACATTAACAGGTCCCACATGTAATAACGAAGCCCCAGGACAGCAGTGATATTGTGTTAATGTTGTAAAAAATTTAATTGATATTATCACGTGTGTTGACAATGACATTGTTACAATTTATATGCTGCTTATTGCAATTGAATAATAAAAAAAAAAAAAAAAAAATTGATTACGTCAATGTGGATAATTACTCTGCATACACCAATCGGCCATAACATAATGACCACCTGCCTAGTTTTGTGAAGGTCCTCTTTTGTACTGGGGTAACTGGTACCAAGACGTTAGTAGCAGATCCTTTAAGTCCTGTAAGTTGCGAGGTGGGGCCTCCATGGATCAGACTTGTTTGTCCAGCACATCCCACAGATGCTCGATTAGGATTGAGATCTGGGGAATTTGGAGGCCAAGTCAACACCTTGAACTCGTTGTTGTGTTCCTCAAACCATTCCTGAACCAGCTTTGTGGCAGGGGGCATTATCCTGCTGAAAGAGGCCAATGCCATCAGGGAATACTGTTTCCATGAAAGGGTGTACATGGTCTGTAACAATGCTTAGGAAGGTGGTACATGTCAAAGTAACATCCACATGAATGGCAGGACCCAAGGTTTCCCAGCAGAACATTGCCCAAAGCATCACACTGCCTCCGCCGGCTTGCCACCGGTCAGTGCTCATAATGTTATGGCTGATTGGTGTATATATATAATAATGTTATGGCTGATTGGTGTATATCGTAAAGAGATGGTAACAGAATTGTTAGGTTTGGTTTTGATCAGTTTGCTGGACTGGAATGCAAAACTTTTTGCAGCAAGACTTTTTAGAACCTATTCAAAATCAATAAATCCATCTGTGTTTGGTGTCTGCAGGTTGTAGGCCTGAAGAATATCACTGCCAAAGATCTAAATTTGGACCTGAATCCTGCGTCTGGTACCTACCTGGCCCAGTGGAGCATCATCTTGAGATTCGGCATAGCGGCCTCCATGTGGCTGGCTGTAGGCGTTGTACAGGTGGCTGAGAATTGCCTCATGGGAAAAACATTCGGCCAACCTTGGATGTCGCTGTTGTTTAACACTTTGCTTCCACTTTGCAGATCCTGTTCTTCATTTGCATCTACGAACGTTTTTTTGAAGATAAAATCCGCCAGTTTGCAGATTTATGCTCTCTGAGTAATGTGAGTATTTGGGTGATTATCTTTCTAGCATGTTTTATTTAGAAATTAACCAAAAGTCTGTGCCTATTGGTGACATGCCTTGCCCTTTGGTTCAATTCCAACTAGCAGATCTTGAGGGTCAATCTCTGTATGTGATCTGTCAACATACCTGTCCTGCCTACTTTTTCTATCGCGATAAAGGGTGGGCCGATGAAGCTGACCCATGGGCCACTAAATTTTTTTTGCTCTCTGGTCCAAAAGTTGCCCACCCTCCCCTCGCATATGCAGTATTCGGGACAATGGAATTGCAGTCCCGAACTAGGGATTTTTGGGGACAAATTACTCCGTCTGTAAGTAGAGTACAGGGTCTTTACAAGGCATAAGTCTATAGTGTAAAGACCCTTTGGTCTACTTACAGGAGGGCACTAATTAATAATTGGTGTACTCACTAAGAGACCATTATCTGCAACCCTTCCCCAGCTTATGCCCAGAATAGATTAATAAGTCTGCAGTGGTCTCCTATACTCAATAGATCACCTAAAATCACTGGAGCTTACTGAGTAGACACCACTAGCCATGCTATTGTCCACGAAGCCTTACATTTCTGGGTTTACCAGAGTGTGATGATGTCTGATGGGTTACTAAAGTCAACTAACGCCAATTACATCCCTACAGGTCTCCGTCTTGATACTGTCTCATAGGTGCTACGGATACTACATTCACGGCCGTTCTGTCCATGGCCAGGCTGATGTGAGCATGGAGACCATGCTGTCCAATCTCCAGAAGGAGGAGGTAAGGACTTTGAGATGATCCCGCTACACAAATTTCCAATCGGAAAAGAACAGTCGTCAACACTCCATCTGTGACCTCTTTATTCCACCAGCCACTTTTCATCCACAGAGGTTTTGTTTTTTTTGTTTTTTTCCTTTCAAACCTTGAACTAAACCTTCGTGGTTGAAACGTTGGTGGTGGAATAAAGAGGTCACGGAAAGAGTGCCGAGTATAAACTTTTTATTTTTAGATTTTTTGTGGCGATACTGTTTTTGTGGAGCACATTTGTCAAGTGCACAAACCGTGGTGAGATGTTGAAGCCAGACGACGTCCAAGGTTATATGATGGAAAGCATCCTTACAAACTTACCTTTACCGATATTGTCTTATGCAGGAAAACTTATGTCCGTTGAGGGGTCTAGAACCCAACACCGATAACCAGACCTTTGAGGTTCTGTTGAGTGACCGTGTACGGGAGCAGTACGAAAGGATCATGGAACCAATACAGGAGGTAGGGTGCCGCAGTGTCTATGGCAAGGTCTATGAAGGTACCTAAAACATCAATAGGTTGTCCATCAAGAACAATGTCACTGCCTCTCCTTGGTATGTGGCCATCATGCTAAAATGAATGACTGGGGATGAGACTTGCTAGACATTCAGTCTCTAAGGTATCATGACCAGTGGCCGCCTATAAAAGCTGATTTTACCCCAAGCTCCGAGCTTAGCGGATGAGAAGTTGTACGTAACGAAGAACCCTGGGTTTGAAGCTATACACCTTACAGCACTGGGAAGACTTAAAGGGACGGTACGGTGCAAAAAAAAAAAAAATCTGTCTTGCAAATGTTAATGCACCTTTTAAAGTACTTTAATATGCATGTTTTATGTTTAGCGTAGCTGAAAAAGTATTTTCTCCTCCTCATGGCTTTCTCCCAGCCTTGTCGAAGAAGCCCAGAAGGCTTGAGCAATCTCATTTAAAAGGGATTCTTATTAAATCCCTGGATCAATATTACTGTATTATGTACGTGTTGAACACTTCCTGTTGCACCAAAAGATGCTTAGGTGCCTGCAGTGTCCCTTTGAGAAGGACTGAGCTTTGCAGTCGATTCAAAGTAACCAAATCTCTCTCCCCTTTGTAAAGGTATCCCGCAGACAGAAAGCAGCAAACGAGAAAAACCCCTACTTACAGCAACGTGTTAAAACCTACTACACAATTAACCGCTTCCTCTCCGGCTTCCTGGACCACGTAAGTTTTTAATTTCTAGCTCATCATATATAAAACAGTTGTGTGTGGCAATATGAAGCCCTAACAATCATTCAAAACAAATATAAAGTTTTTTAAGTTACTAAAAATCCCAAATCCTGCTTGTTTTAGCTTTCTTCCCCAGCCCTTTTATATTTGGCTGATTACAAACACAACTACACTGTTCATTAAAGGACAAGCCTTATTTGTACTATGTATAGAGGCGTACTAATCGCAAAATAGAGGGAGGGGTCCAGCCGTCAATGGAGGCAGTTTATAACAATTTATCTGTGCCCTGTCGGGGCGGCTAAAAGCATTGGTCATGTTTCCAGGGACACATATTTGTTCCACATGCTGCAGAAAGAGCATGCAAAGTGCAGCCCGGCAGTATGTAGGATGGATATACACACAGACACAATCCAATTAATCAAATCAGGGTGGAGATCTCATAGGACCTACCATGATTAATTAATTGGATTGTGTCTGTGTGTATATCCATCCTACATGCTGCCGGGCTGCACTTTGCATGCTCTTTCTGCAGCATGTGGAACAAATATGTGTCCCTGGAAACATGGCCGACGTTGGCAGCTATGTAAAAGCTGACGGAGCATCATGGGATATGTAGTTCCAAAACATCGGCAGTGCGCACGTTGGCCATGCGCTTTGCATATCAGGCATTCGGTATTTCACCGGCTTCCTCCAACATACCGTATTTACGCGAATCTAAGGCGCCATCGAATCTTATGCACACTTCATATTTTAACACCTTGAACCCAAAAAAAAAAATTTCCCCGGCGAATATAATGCACATATGTACAAGAAGTATTTTTTTTTATAACAATATACCCCGTATTTATTATAAATGACACTGCTATACAACAATAGATTGGAGTAAATTCGCTAGTTTTGCCACTTTGGAGGTGCAGTACAAGGATAACGTGTCTGTATATCACTAATTAATATTGATCCACGGCAATATTAATCTCATTCAATCTTTCTGTCCGGTCATCCCCTACTCCTAATTGGAATTTCAATCTAAAAAACGAAAAAAGTTACCGATGGGGGAGAAAACGTTATCTGTTATTTCACTCCGTGTAATAACAGGAGACCCCTCATCTCTTCCAGGTCTATAAAGACATGGATTATATTGTGAAAGACAAACTGTTCCTGGAGAGCGTGATGGACATGGAGTTCCAGCAGCCCATCGAGAAATCTCTCTTTTACAACGGTGAGTTGGACAGTGTCACGCCGGCTGGGTGTCATGGGATTTGTATTCCACAACAGCTGGGAGTACAACTCCGGTGGTTGTCATTCCCATAATGCTCAGCCGGCCACCTACAGCAGCAGTATGATAATATAATAGGCTGGTGGAGCAGCACGGAAAATGGGATCCACAAGAGCTGTCCTGTGATGCTCAGACAGCTGATGGTGGCTGGCTGAGCACCCAACGATATGTGGCCCAGAACCAAAGACTAGCCATCAAAGCCGCGCACCCAGAGTTCCATGATCCGCTGTAATGGGCAGTGGTGTAATCAGCAGATGATTGGCAAGAGATGATTCTCCATAGGTTTTTAGGCTAGGCTTCCATTTATGCCGGCTCTATACTATAAATCCCCCCCACGCCTCCAGATATCTTATTGTGACATCGTATGGTGCCATTTATTACTGCCCACCCCCTGAGTGGCGCTAGCTCTGTATAGAGATTGAATTAGTGAGCCCACCATATTTTTGTCACTATTTGGTTGTTTAATACATATCTCCCTTTGGTGGTAATGTTTTTTGGGGGATTGTAATATATATATATGTAATAGAGTGGGGGGGGGGGGGGAGCACATTGTGTGGTTCGTAACAGTATGGCATAGTTTATGGGTATATAAGAAAGGTTTGCATCTTTTCAGTGTGGGCTATATTTCCCTAGTTAACTAACAGCTGTAGCACTCAGCTAGCTATCCAGCCAAGTCCGTGCAGTATACACAATGTGATGGCTGAGCATCATAGGATAGCGGAAATACCAGAGCTTCGCTTTTACCCCAGGAACAGGGTCTAATTCTTTCTACACTGTCTGAGTATCATGGGACAAGGAGTCCAAAATGGCTTCATAGCTCTATCTCGCACTTAACCAGCCTTTTCTTGTACTTTCAGACGACAGATACCGATTCAGTCGGACGCTATTTTATGGCAACGAATTGACCTTGTTGCTGTTTGACACTTTGCTCTTTTGCCTGGTCGATTTGGGAACTCAGAACTTCATACTGGCGACGATTGTAACCTTTGCTGCACAGATGGTAAGTCTGGGGGTCGGCTTAATAACTAGCATGTCTGAATAGTCAACTACTCCAAGGGGGCAGTACCAGCCCGCTTATTTGCTGTATGTTGTTCGTGTGTTTAATCTATATGAAATACACTTATTTTTAATTTAAAACAATTTGTTTGATAGTTCTCGTCTAATTTTACATAGAACATAATTTCAGCGGGGCTTCTAAATTCAGAGATATCCAACAAGGAGGGGCTTGGAAAGAGAGGCAGGGCTTGGAGAGAGAGGCGGGGCTTGGAGACACAGGCAGGATTGTTACCATAGCAACAGCCATAACACTATACGCTATCAGTTTTTTCCCCTCAACAATTGAACATAAATAATAGATATGAGTAGATACTTTACCATATAGCCTATTGAGTGGGTCTCATGATAAATGGGGGGGTCTGTAAGCAAATATATTGATGGACAATCACATTGTGATACAAATTATATTATATTCAAAGTCCATAAATAAAATAGTGAATTTGATTGGTGGTGGAAAAAAAAAAGTGATTCATTATTATTTTTTTCTTCTAGGTTGTAAAAATGCTACGCCTCTATTTTGGAAAGAAGAACTTGTCCAATCAGACATTGGTAGAAGAAAACTTTCTCATCTGAAGGAAGGTGCACGCTTCGCTCTTTGGGAGAGAGGACTTAAAGAGGACTTGCAAACAAAAAAATGGGAATTTTCAAATTTCTGCAGGAATTTAAACTGTGCCTGGTGGACCAAAATGCTTCTGGATTTGAACCCGAAAAAGCCAATTCCTGGTTTGGAATAATTCCGCCTCTCTCGTGGACTAATGACAAATATCTAATGGCTGTTATAGACACATTTATCAACATTGGCTTAGTAGCAGAGGATTCTGGGAGTTGTAGATCAACTGGAGGGATACTGTTGGCTTCATCACTATTCAGACTTGGTCAGTAAGAGGCCTTTACAAATGGAGAGTGTTTCTAATTAAACCAGCAAACAAGATGTGAATAAGAGCACTCTCAACAGTCTATTCTTTTACTTTCTATGTAATGACGTGATACTTTTAAACCCTTTGAGAGTTATCTGGCGGGCCGCAGAATCTCCCGAATTTGGTTATGACACAGGATCTGTAAGGCAGAGCGTGGGACACTTCGGAACAGATCAGTACTAGGGCAAAGTCGAGCAATCATCCGGAACATTCAATTGGTCTCCATGACGACTGCTCCATTTTTAGTACTTTGTCTCAGACTTGTTCCACTTGTCCATGTATTGATTATCAAGCACCCTATACTGTACTTCTAACCAGCGTTTAGATTTGTATATCACACGTATTTTTGTATGAATGTATATTTTTTTAAATTGATCATGTTGCATTAAATTTTCTATTTTTTTTTTTTTTTGCACTCTATGGTTTTATGGCTCTTAATTTCCCCTGACCTGTAATCAGAGTAATTTCCAATAATAAACAAAATCCAATGCAATATAAATTATTGATTTTGAAATCTTATTACAGAGCAGCTATTTATTTTTTTATTTTTTTATTCGGCTGGGTTTACAATATCTTATAACGACAGTACACTGGGCGATTGCTGGTGTCAGATTATGCGGTGTTAAAGATATAAACAGTGCTACTTTATGAGTAAAGTAAATAAAATAATAATGATTAACCATTTCACACCTGGAAAGGTGACCAACACATTACAAGGCAGATGTCTTCTTGTGAAAAACATTCTGGAATTTCAGAGCAAACCTATTGGCACAGAAGGGGAGTTAAAAATCATTTACTGGGTTTGCAAGCAAGAAGGCTGACCAATATAATGCCAGGCAGGCATGGGAATGTATGCAATCTGAGTCCACTCCACTCACATTTAAATGGGAAATGTTTGCAAAAGCAATACTGTAATATAAAAAGGTAAATGATAAGACTTCACTTACCTTGATGGGTTTCGCAGTTCTGTTTAGTTTGCAAATCTCTCTATTATAGTCTTACAGAGCATGTTACGCCACGGTCTCTCTTGGCATGATGCTGGTAGGCTAAATGAGGTTTGCTCATGTACAGTACCAGTGACATGCCTGCTACCGAACCAACCATCCACCCCCCGTGAGTATTCTGTGTGCCCATGAATTCATATACCTTTGAAAACAAACAGGCATGTTACACAAGAGCTAGTGAGAAGGAGTCCAGCCTCTCATGTCTAAATCACACACTATCAGAATATTTTCATAATGTTTTTGGTTCTAGTATAAATCATTATTGTTTTGTTTGTAAAAGATAAAGAGAGGGCCTTTTTCACCTGTCTGTATTTTGATTTATTGACAAAATATATATATATATATATTTATGTAAAAACAGGAGTATACATCATTTACTGATAACAGCAGGAAGGATGAGCAGACACGGCACAGAATAATAATAAAAAATAACATTTTTGTAATCATTTGCAATAGTCAAACACAATTCTGATATTTACATACATAACACACATAAAGCAATACAATACAGCAGAGCCAGATTAATGGTTTAGTGATATTAAACGGTGTATAATATTTCTTCTATCACCACTCCTATAGTTTTTTTTATTACTAAATTGTGTTGCTATGATCATATGCTGCACCTTTAAAATGGTACAGCATTTAAAATAAAAAAAACATCTTTCTACTCCATCTAGCTGACGAGGATTACTTTTCACCATGATGCTTGGCCAGTTAATAGGGTTGCCACCTAGCTGGTATTTTACCGGCAGGCCGGTAAAAAATTGGCATCAGTCCAATGTTAAGTCTATGGAGACAGTACCAAGGCCGGTATTTTTTTAAGGAAAAGATGGCAACCCTACCAGTTAAACATCGGATGAGTATAATTGGATATAAAAAACACTGATTGGGTTACTAGCATAGTGAGAGACCTTATCAATAAAGGGGGCCCCAACTCCACCCCTTTTATTGATTAGACTTAAAAATGAGTGTGAGTTGGACCTTCCAGGCCTCAGAGAGAGCACAGTCTCTGTGTCTGACACTGTCCCAATGTGTCAGCAGTCAGCTCAGCAATATATTAAACTCACAAAAAGGTTCTAAAAGTGGTCTATTCACCATGGAAACCAATGGAATTTTCTGCAGTCACCATGGAAACCAATGGAATGTTCTGCAGTCACCATGGGAACCAATGGAATGTTCTGCAGTCACCATGGAAACCAATGGAATGTTCAGCAGTCACCATGGGAACCAATGGAATGTTCTGCAGTCACCATGGAAACCAATGGAATGTTCTGCAGTCACCATGGAAACCAATGGAATGTTCTGCAGTCACCATGGAAACCAATGGAATGTTCTGCATTCACCATGGAAACCAATGGAATGTTCTGCATTTACCATGGAAACCAATGGAATGTTCTGCATTTACCATGGAAACCAATGGAATGTTCTGCATTCGCCATGGAAACCAAAGGAATGTTCTGCAGTCACCATGGAAACCAGTGGAATGTTCTGCATTCGCCATGGAAACCAAAGGAATGTTCTGCAGTCACCATGGAAACTAGTGGAATGTTCTGCACTCACCATGGAAACCAATAGAATGTTCTGCATTTACCATGGAAACCAAAGGAATGTTCTGCAGTCACCATGGAAACCAGTGGAATGTTCTGCATTCGCCATGGAAACCAAAGGAATGTTCTGCAGTCACCATGGAAACTAGTGGAATGTTCTGCACTCACCATGGAAACCAATAGAATGTTCCTGCTGATTACATCACTTTTAGAACTCTGGCCCAGAACAGAGTGTTATAAGTAACACCCATTAGGACAGATGTGCTACAGACCAATTCTGGGTCAACGTTCTCATAGGGGTGCGATCAGCAGGAATATTTCATTGGTTACCATGGTGACTGCTCCGCTTTCAGTACTTTGCTCCACAGTGGCTCTTTCCACCTATCCCCTAGCGTGTGTTCTGCTAATCTTTGTATATCCGTAACAGCAGGAGGTTTCCCCTACAACAGAGAGCAGATTACCGGAGCTGTGTGCGTTGATGTGACAGACACAGAGATTGGGGCTTGTTCTTTCAAGTCTGGTTAAGGAAAGAAGGCGGTGGAGGAATTCCCACTGCCGCCACAAGCCCTAATCATATAAACACCGTGCGGTGCTGAGAGTTCTCACATCTCGCCAGACGCGGAGGATGATTTAAACTGGAAAAATACACACAGCACTCGTGTGGAAACCTTGCACATCCGAAATAAAACAAGCACTTCCTCTTCTCTCCCGGCTGTTCAAATCACAGCAATGGGATTCTGGCAAGGGATTTACAGTGAGCAATGTTTTATATACCTTGTTAGCACAGAATAAAGAGCTTTAATGCACTGGACGGCTTTGATAGGGGTAGATGGGGGAGGTGCCCTAATATAAGACATGCCTCCTTTGATGCTCAGCCAACAAGCGGTTTGCTGGCTGAGCACCCAGGGCAATGTAGACCACAACAACTGGAGGACAAAAGACTAAATCACAGCAGATCTTACACAATGTATTAACTGATGGTAGTTACTAGATGTTCCCCATGATGCTCAGCCAGCCACCTACCGTAGCCATGAAATATACAGGTGGAGCAATGTGGTGACTGTAAAATCTGGGAAGAAGGCTAAGTTATGGTGTTTCAGCTGTCCTGTGATGCTCAGCCAGCAGATGGTAAGCTGGCTGAGCACCCGGCCGATCTTGTATGGGTTCTGTACAAATCCAGGGCAACATTCTAAAAGTGGAACAATCCACACGAACATTCCGTTGGTCTCCATGGCGACTGTTTCAGAATCCACGGACATAGAGATCCAGAAACCCTACTTCCAGTTCGAGACGGGGTCTGGATGCAGAAGTAATTGGTACATTGTGTAAGTTCTTAACTGTGGCAAATTGGAAGCTCACTATAATAAACCTCTCTCTTCAGCCTATTACTGGAGTCACAGAAGATACCTCAAACTGGGGTCTTTAAATAAATACAAAAAAAAAAGATGATAACATACCAAACAGATTTGACATAGTTTTTCATGCTGAAAGGTTATTACAACGAAATCTGCACACCCCATGAAATAAAAGGGCTGACGAGAATATTATACAATCAACCAGTGATGGATCCAAGTTTTTTTATGCTCTCCTCGTTCAATGGTAATACGAGTAGAATAAATCAAGAGTAATAAACAATGTGCAGTGAGGTCTAACTGTGGATTAGAGGAACATGCATTGGCTTTCTCTGTCTAGGCATCCCCCCTTTATTAAGATTTAGCCCAGATGTTTTGTCAGTGTTTTCTGGACGGGATCAATTTAAAATAAAAAAAAGTCAAATTTTGAAAAAAAAAGCATAATAAACTATTTGCAGGAGACAGTGAATAAATCCAGCGTTTCCTGTGCTCGGTTCTGATTATCAGGAGATATTGTTCTTTTGTGTACAGAATTAATGTTCGGAACCGAGAAAAAAAAAAAACACAAACATAAAAAAAAGTATTCGGTCATTTCTGGACTCTGGAATACTGCACCATCCTGGAATCCTGGTACTCATCTTCTTCTTCTTCCTCCTCTTCCTCAGTGTCTTCGTCACTCTCTTCCTGCACCGGTCTCTGCAAGGTGCTCTGTATGCTCTGTAACATATTAACGTAGCATGAAGTTACCCCGGGGTATATTGATTAAAGGAGCCGTCCCACAAACAGGGTCTTTTCAGTTTTTCCCATCAAAAGCTACCTATCACCTAAATAACTGCAAATCAAAAAATAATCGTTATTGCTTATGCTGTAACAACTTTATTGATGTCACTGAACTTAAAAGCCCCGGTGACATTATTTTCAATAATAAAATTGACTGTAAATTGTGTAAAAAAAATTAAAAAATGAGTAAATTTCACATATATTAGACATATGTTTTACAAATAATTGGCAAGGCTGGTGGCTCCAGGCTGAAACCTTCCAGCCAAAAAATAATATTCAGATTTATGCAAGGGGGTATATGCAAAAGCCCATTCTCCATTTCAAGTGAACTTTTAAAGGTGGATTGGAATAAATCCCACAGTTTATGTTGATTTAACACTGGCAATCAAACCAGGACGATAATAGTCAATTAAAACAGTGAGGATGTCTGGTTATCATTGGGTGTGATAAATATAACCATATAAAGAATAAAAAGCAATCAAGCAAAAAAAAAAAATATATATATATATTTATATTATATTGCACTCTTATATGACGGAGGTACTATGATTTAATTGTACTATACACAAACATGCACTATTTTAGTGTCTACATATCGACAGCACAGGGGAGGGTAGATACAGTGGCTGAATGTAGTGTAATCCATTTTATTACGGAACACCGTTGTTCTAGAGGTTCCGTGCATGCACATTGGTTCTAGCACTCACTCTGCACCCAGTGTTGGAGCAGTAATTAGAAGCAGCAGTTAGCTGGGCTCCAGGTGGCCGAACTGAACCAAACCGCAGTTTCAGACCTGTTTTTTGGGGGGATAGGGGGGGTTCACAGTAAGTAGCACGACAAGGAATCAATTCTGCATGGAGCGTTTTCTTAATTTCCTGAATTCTCCTTTACATTTGCTGGAGCACTGATTCATGCCAGTCTGTGACTGTGCATGCAGAGAACATTATGGAAGACCCTTAAAGGGAGGAAAGGGGGGGCGAGCACAAGAGTCGAGCTAGAGGAAATGTCAGTGGGTTTTATGGACTCGTAACAAATTAGACACAGACACTTTCTCATAATAAACCCTGGCACCATTTATTCCACCCCCCCTCCCCCCAACCCCCACCCACCCACACACACTACACAGAAGGATCACAGAAAGGATTCTGTACTGGGGGCACATATTCTGAACACTGGGGGTATTTCATTGTGACATCAACACAACTTCCCTGCCCCCACCAATCACAGCTCAGATAGATATTCCCAAGGACTTCCTGCATGCATTTTTATACAAAGAAAACAGCAACAAAAAAAACTGTACAATGTACATGTTAAATTGATGCCTGGAGTATCCCTGTAATTAGGTCGGGCCCAAGACTTTGTGTTGCCTGGGTCTGACATTGAAATGCTGCTTTCCCCCACTGCACACATTCACACAGTCATGCACTCACCCACACACACTCATGCACACTCACAGTCACACACATACACGCAGTCACGCCCACTTGCTCTCGGTGCTGGTCCAGATTCCCCAATCTGCAGTCTCATGTGACACCCAGCGATCTGGGTCTTTTTTAAATGTGACGGGAAACCCCCCCCCCCCCCCCCCCCTCTCTTAAAGTGCCGCCTGGATCCTTGGGCCCACCGCATGTATTGTAGGGCCAGCTCTGCTTGTAATGGTCTATCATTCTAATCTGATAAAACATAATTTCTGTAGGTCAAGGAGCTTACAAAGCCATGCCTCCCAACTGTCTACAGCACAAGAGAAGGCATACGCTGTCAGTCTGAGTGACTCTCAACCTCCCAAGTGCCGTCCCACCCGGCATCCCAATACCCCGGGGGCATACAATTGGAGATACCCAAAACTGGAACATAGATAAGCATCCCCAGATCTCTTACCATGTTACTAGCATGCCATGTGGTGTTGGAAGAAAGGTTTGTAGCATGGACAAGTCTAGCATCGTGCGTGCCTGTGTCTATATGTATCTTTGACCGGAAGTCCTGTATGGAGAAATAAATGCATAGAAATTGATTGGTATGGCATTTGCACGGATGTAAATTCACTAAAAATGACTTGCACATTTAGGGAATTTGTAGGAGAACATCATTATGTGATTGTGACTACATGTTCTAGGGAGAGTGGATATTGACACTATACCTCCATGTCTTTCTCCAGATCGCAGTCCTGCAGCCGGTGGAAGGCGCTGGTATACACCTCCAGGGCCCTGGCATGGAAAATCATCTCTACCGTCAGGAAGTCTGAGAAGATTTTCTGAAAGGCATAAAACAGGGTAAGAAAGGGAAAAAAAATCATTACAAAATAGCAATCGGCCCCCCGAACATCAGCACTGGTTAGAGAGAACCTGCTATCAGAGATGTTCTGTATTGGGAGAGGAATTAGCAGAATGCTTGGTTGTATAGGGAGAGGTATTAGCAGAATGCTTGGTTGTATTGGCAGAATGCTTGGCTGCATAGGGAGAGGAATTAGCAGAATGCTTGGTTGTATAGGGAGAGGAATTAGCAGAATGCTTGGTTGTATAGGGAGAGGTATTAGCAGAATGCTTAGTTGTATAGGGAGAGGTATTAGCAGAATGCTTGGTTGCATAGGGAGAGGTATTGGCAGAATGCTTGGTTGTATAGGGAGAGGTATTAGCAGAATGCTTGGTTGAATAGGGAGAATGCTTGGTTGTATAGGGAGAGGTATTAGCAAAATGCTTGGTTGTATAGGGAGAGGTATCAGCAGAATGCTTGGTTGTATAGGGAGAGGTATTGGCAGAATGCTTGGCTGCATAGGGAGAGGTATTGGCAGAATGCTTGGTTGTATAGGGAGAGGTATTAGCAGAATGCTTGGTTGTATAGGGAGAGGTATTAGCAGAATGCTTGGTTGTTTAGGGAGAGGTATTAGCAGAATGCTTGGTTGTATAGGGAGAGGTATTAGCAGAATGCTTGGTTGTATAGGGAGAGGTATTAGCAGAATGCTTGGTTGTATAGGGAGATGTATTGGCAGAATGTTTGGTTGTATAGGGAGATGTATTGGCAGAATGCTTGGTTGTATAGGGAGAGGTATTGGCAGAATGCTTGGTTGCATAGGGAGAGGTATTGGCAGAATGCTTGGTTGTATAGGGAGAGGTATTGGCAGAATGCTTGGTTGTATAGGGAGAGGTATTGGCAGAATGCTTGGTTGCATAGGGAGAGGTATTGGCAGAATGCTTGGTTGCATAGGGAGAGGTATTGGCAGAATGCTTGGTTGTATAGGGAGAGGTATTGGCAGAATGTATAGGGTTGTATAGGGAGAGATATTAGCAGAATGCTTGGTTGTATAGGAAGAGGTATTGGCAGAATGCTTGGTTGTATAGGGACAGGTATTAGCAGAATGCTTGGTTGTATAGGGAGAGGTATTGGCAGAATGCTTGGTTGTATAGGGAGAGGTATTGGCAGAATGCTTGGTTGTATAGGGAAAGGTATTGGCAGAATGCTTGGTTGTATAGGGAGAGGTATTAGCAGAATGCTTGGTTGTATAGGGAGAGGTATTAGCAGAATGCTTGGTTGTATAGGGAGAGGTATTAGCAGAATGCTTGGTTATATAGGGAGAGGTATTAGCAGTAGAAAGAGGAAAGTGCTCATGCCATTGTACAGAGCACTGGTGAGACCTCACTTGGAGTATTGTACGCAGTACTGGAGACCGTATCTCCAGAAGGATAGAGATACTTTGGAGAGAGTTCAGAGAGGGGCTACTAAACTGGTTCATGTGACAGAAACATTTAAATGCATAAGGGGGATCCACACAGTAAAGGAGGAGAGTATATTTAAAAGAAAGAAACAACTACCACAACAGGTTGACATAAATTAGAGGGGCCAAGGTTTAAAAGTAATGTTAGGAAGTATTATGTTACTGAGAGGGTAGTGGATGCATGGAATAGTCTTCCAGTAGAAGTGGTAGAGGTTAATACAGTGAAGGAGTTTAAGCATGCATGGGATAGGTATAAGGCTATCCTAGATATAAGATAAGGTCAGGGACTAATGAAAGTATTACATTACTGAGAGGGTAGTGGATGCATGGAATAGTCTTCCAGTAGAAGTGGTAGAGGTTAATACAGTGAAGGAGTTTAAGCATGCATGGGATAGGTATAAGGCTATCCTAGATATAAGATAAGGCCAGGGACTAATGAAAGTATTACATTACTGAGAGGGTAGTGGATGCATGGAATAGTCTGCCAGTAGAAGTGGTAAAGGTTAATACAGTGAAGGAGTTTAAGCATGCGTGGGATAGGTATAAGGCTATCCTAGATATAAGATAAGGTCAGGGACTAATGAAAGTATTACTTTACTGAGAGGGTAGTGGATGCATGTAATAGTCTTCCAGTAGAAGTGGTAGAGATTAATACAGTGAAGGAGTTTAAGCATGCATGAAATAGGTATAAGGCTATCCTAGATATAAGATAAGGCCGGGGACTAATGAAAGTATTACTTTACTGAGAGGGTAGTGGATGTATGGAATAGTCTTTCAGTGGAAGTGGTAGAGGTTAATACAGTGAAGGAGTTTAAGCATGCGTGGGATAGGTATAAGGCTATCTTAGATATAAGATAAGGTCAGGGACTAATGAAAGTATTACTTTACTGAGAGGGTAGTGGATGCATGTAATAGTCTTCCAGTAGAAGTGGTAGAGATTAATACAGTGAAGGAGTTTAAGCATGCATGAAATAGGTATAAGGCTATCCTAGATATAAGATAAGGTCAGGGACTAATAAAAGTATTACTTTACTGAGAGGGTAGTGAATGCATGGAATATTCTTCCAGTAGAAGTGGTAGAGGTTAATACAGTGAAGGAGTTTAAGCATGCGTGGGATAGGTATAAGGCTATCCTAGATATAAGATAAGGCCAGGGACTAATACAAGTATTTAGAAAATTGTCAGACTAGATGGGCCGAATGGTTCCTGTCCTTTTGCACAATTCAAAGACACTTTAAGTTTCTGCTTCCCTTTATAGTAATCGTTTCTGAATCTGGTCAGCAGAGGTTTTAATAAAATGGAGCAAGAGATCTGTATTTCCTAATTCTAAAAGCAATATTGCAGAATCCTAGCATCATGTTAAATTGTCAACCCTCCTGGAGGTTGGAGCAACAGGATAACAACTATGAAAAGCACCTATATCAAAAGAACCTTTTGCCATATAGAATGCAAAAGGCGCAGGCACACGGAAGCACTTGCCACCATCCAACTTGTTTTGCCTGCCACTGTGGCCTTGCTTATAAGTGCATGTCCCTTTCATTTCGGTTTGTTGGTACAGGTAAGCCCCACTATAACTCAGGGCCAAACTCCCAATTTAATGCAGAGGTTCCCCCGATTGGCTCCCTGGGACAGGAAACGCAGAGCAGGGATTACCTGTAATGATCAAACCTATGTGTCCTAGAAACATTTGTAAAAACAAATGCATGTAAAACACAGCAGCTCTTCAGGTGTGCATGCACTTTTATAATGGTTATAGCCTAAGTTTGAAGGTATAGAGACTACGACGGTATCAAAGATTCAGGTGGAAGGGGAATTAAGACACAAGGGAACACTAAAGGTGGTCTGAGAAGCCCCTAACAGAGTCTGCAGTTGGCTTGTTATAACATTAATAATGTGTGGTCTGTGTTTAAACACCCCTCTAACTACAGGACGGAGCTCTATGGGGTTATAGAGTAAAAGACTTGGTATAACATGTGCCTCGCAGTCCTGCTGCTTGATGAATTTTGTTTTTCAGGGTTCGTTTCCTGTTTGATTGGACATCCCCCCCCCCCCCCCCCCCCCGCGCCACCGTAGCTACAAAAGCCAACCGCTGAGGCTGGTTTAATGTAAAGTTATACTGTTTACCTAGAGACGGAGGTCTGCTTCCAGTTTATTGCCAGGCGCCACTGTCAGCAGGATAACTCCTCGCAGTGACACATGCGAATAATATCAAAAACCAGTGCTGAATGTCTGGATCCTCTAATTATGAGCATTATAGATAGCATCAGACCCCAATCTCCAGCAGACTGCTACTACCAAGATCAGTGTACGGAGGGGGCGTGGGGGGGGGGGGGGGGGATTGGCATGGACATGTTGGATTTTATTTTGACAATTGCCAAGACTGTTTGATCCAGATTTGCACCTAACCCTAGAGTGCAGAGTTCTAAATGTGGGGCAGTTGCCATGGAAAAGGTCTTTTTTGCATCAAAGCATCCTAATAATCATTCCTGTTGACTGCTCCCCTTTAATACCCGAATTTACTTCACTCATGCTATATACATCTCTGTGATGAGCTGGATAACTGATTTCCTATAATGTAGACAAGTTACATAGAGCGGACTATTAGTATCAAACTGGATACAGGTTTTTTTTTTACCTCTGCTTCCAGGTGGGTTTACGCTTGGCTCAGTCTCAGAGCTGAGGCAGAGCCGGAAAGAAGGCTGCCACGCACTTACCATTTCACAGCCAGTCTCAATGGGGGAGGGGGGGGGGGGCTTGCCTTTTCGGTGTCTGTATTAAGCGGGTGGGGGGGGGGGGGGGGGGCAGAGAGAGAGAGAAAGCCCCTGTTTGCAAAGGAGATCAACAGAGGGGACCCAGTTAAGATCCCATTTGATGATCTCCTAACCAGGCTGCCTCCTTCCCAGGGAATTATGGCAGCTGCCAGCCAGAGGATAAAACTCCAGCTAGGAGTGCTACATTGTTAATATTAAGGTGCTTATTGGCTATCCAAAAATGCACCATAAAGATGAGAAGTGGACCTTGGATCAAACCAAGTGCGAGGCAAGGGGCACTTATTTGACAGTCACCTGAACATCCTTGATTTTCTGCTTCTGAAATGTGTCGATGACCTCCTCCAGCTGGTGAGTGGTACGGGCCGCATCCACGGATGCTTTCTGGACGCTGGATTCTGCCTGGGATGGAGGGGGGGGGGGGGAATACAAGTTAATACAGTCTGTAAAAATCAATGCCTGTTTCTTCCAGCTGAAGAGCAAGAAGCACAACCTGTGCACACTTTAGGAAACGTTTTAACCCCTGCAAGTACAAATGCACGAAATAAATATATAAATTCAGCCTTAAAGGGGTTAAGGGAAAACTGAAATGTGTGTTGAATCCTTTCAAATGTAACTACATGGAATCCAGTGTTACCAAATGTGTATCCCAGGAGAGGTGTTTGGTTTCGCCTCCATCGACTCACATAATGTATCATAATGATAACATGTGTCATTAAGTACTATCCCTGGCTCAATGAATGCCATAGGACCGATCTCAGTGTTCTGTCACCAGGGATTCGCTTTATCCCTTATAATCTCCTTGTGTTGGAGCCACAAATCGGAACTTAATGGATGTTCTATAATCATAATATTAATAAAGCAACCCATTGATATCCCAGATAGGATTTTATCAGTACCCCATATTGTCTAAAAGGGGATATTTATATAACCTTGTGTGTTAAGGCGACCTTGGGGATTTCTGGGATAATTAAAATGTGTATAACATATTTCCTTTTTTTTTTTTTAACCTTCCATTTAAAAAGGGAGACTGTGAACAAACAATGCTAAAGCCGTGGCTGTAGAGATCTATACATTGTGTTCCTATGACTGCATGTAACTGTATGGAATAAAAGAAATGTGCATCTTACATGTGTCTGTGTCTGTGGTGGTCTCCTGCTTATGACATCACATTGTGGCTCGATATGCCAATGTCACACTTCCCGATGAAAAACGGTTCATTTGCATATCAAGCCACGGGTGATGTCATAAACAGGAGACTCCACAGCCAAGTCTAAAACAGATGTGCCTCTCATTCCAGGCCTCGGCTTTCCAGCACAATGAGCGGATGGTATTTCTATTCTCCACGTTCCCAGTTTGAGCAGTGTTTGGGTTGGCAGAGTCCCTTTAAGGGAATTCATCCTTTGCGCCCCTACAGATGTCAGAAGAAAGAAACGGCTCCTGTTTCAAGGGCTTTTTGTTGATTACAGACAGCGGGAGCAATTAGCTGGCATCCTAATTAGCCAAGATGGATTAGTACTTGTTAAAATAAATGAGGACTACACACTGCCCTGCTAATGAAGCCTTGTACAAGCGGGGAGATAATACGCGGCCTTACCAGCGCACTCCCATAAAATACAATGAAAAGGTTTCGCATGACTGTGTTTTATTCTCCCCATCATACAATAATATCCAGGTCCCCTGCAGGATGCTGGCAGCGTTACTAACCCCTTACTTACCAGAGGCACCCACACCATATTAAATAATTACCCACTGTTTATACTATGAATGTAGAGGATGAAAAATAAGAAAGGATGGAAAATTATTTATCAATTGTGTTGGCAGGATGTGTCACAGACACATACAGTCACTCACAGGGAGTCAGTCACACACACACAGGGAGTCAGTCACACACACACACACAGGGAGTCAGTCACACACACACAGGGAGTCAGTCACACACACACAGGGAGTCAGTCACACACACACACACAGGGAGTCAGTCACACACACACACACACACAGGGAGCCAGTCACACACACACAAACACACACAGGGAGCCAGTCACTCACTCACACACACACACACACACACACACACACACACACACACACACACAGGGAGCCAGTCACTCACACACGCACACACACACACACACACACACACACACAGGGAGTCAGTCACTCACACACACACACACACACAGGAGTCAGTCACTCGCACACAGAGTAAGTCACTCACACATACACACAGGGAGTCAGTCACTCACACACGGAGTCAGTCACACACACACACACACACAGGGAGTCAGTCACTCTCACACACACAAATCTTTTCTCAGAAATTGTTATATGCCCTACAGGCAAGGTCCCTTTAATGAATTATATAACTGATGAAGAATATAGTAGCTGGCCTAAAACCTCTCTCAGATGCCACGACCCCAGCCACACCTTTAGCCACACCCACTTAATCAAAATTGTCCCTCTATTGCCAAATGCCCCCCCCCCCCCCCACCCCACGACATTAAAAAAAAAAAAAACAGAACAAAGACCCAGTACTTTCATTTACTGTAACACAGGGTAACGAGACAATACAGTATATTGGCCATAAAGCAAAGCGTTAATAAAGCTGTAATATAATAGTTACATTATTGCTCTGATCCAATCTCCTGTAGCAGGGGGAAACTTTAAAATACTGAGCGGCCCTCACCAGTAGTATTTACGCAACAGACAATTACTAGATCCATTCTAGCAGCTAGCCGAGACGGAAGCCATCTACCTACGCTAAAGGTGCAATCTTCCAAACAAAAAGATATGTCTGATTAAAGCATGTGTTACAGACTGCATTCATTCATTACTTCCCTTCCAAAACAAAATTGGGTAGGTTAGATTGAAATGGTTTTTATATCTACAATGAGATTGCACCATTAGCACAAGTGGTTTTGCCAGGGGTGTCAAACTGTGACTCCACAGCTGTCGGGGGACATTTCCCATACTGCCCCCCCGTCCCCCGCGCATGCTTCTTAGCTGGGGGTGTATTATGGGAAATGTAGGCCAGCAGCAGCCTGAGCGGTGTAGTTGGACACCCCTGCCCTATGCCAAACCTCACAGAGAACATTAAACGCGTTACCTTGCTGGAAGAGTCACTGGAAGACTGAAAGACAACCACAGATCAGGGACAGACAGACGTGGGTTGACAGCATGGCATTCTGGCTACATGTGATAATTGTGCCATGCATTGTATGTGTATTACAGAGTAAGCATGTAACAATGTCAAGTGCATGACTGAAAGATAATGGAAGAGGCCTGGAGAATATGGAATTAGACTTGTCTGTGTGAGACAAAAAAAAAACCTTTGCCTAATGCGATTTAAAAAAAATGGGGCTTCACTGTGGGTACTTAGCGGCCTCATTCATCAGTTAGATTAGTTATATGCAGAGGAGGAACCTGTTCACTTGGCCTGCGTACTAATCTAACATTGAACGGTGCTGTAATCACACTGTGGCGGATGGAGACATTGATCCAGCGTTAGGAGAGGCAGGTTCATTTTTCAGCAGTCCTTAGATTAGAAAGCTCTAGAAATTGATAGACTGCAGACATGTGAAGTGTGATGTGGAGAAATCCGAACACGTCGGGGTCAGAATGTGGACAGTAAATGGTTTGGACCAAGCATGACCAGTGAGCCAAAAGTATGGGGGATGCACGCATCAAATGGTGCAGGATGGTATCACCATCACACATCGGAAGGCAGTTACCACCTACTGAAAGAAGCTGTTAATGCACATTCGTTCCCTGTTCATCTGCTCTCATCCAATTCCTCGGTCAACAAAACTAAATGTAAAACAAATAGGACTAGAAAAAACACTCACAAGGATTCCCTGCATGGAATGTAGGCGGAACAAAAAAACCCCCCACACTATACAGGTTAAACACTACCAGATGCATCAAAACTAAGTTTGATGTATGGAGTGTTCTTTCAAAGAGTATGTTTTCATTTTTCTGTGCTGTAACATTTTTTATAAGATTTTTTAAATAAATGCATACTTCAGGGCTAGACTAGTTAAATAAAAACTGCAGGTTTGTCTACGTTCTACAGTTCCTGAAGTATGCATTTTTTTTAGAAGTGAATAAAACGTGCCTGTGGTCACTCTGGGGGGGGTCTGTTTCGTCATTCGTCCCCCTTAATGGAGGCAGCTGCAAAGCCAGTGACTGGTGCAGAATCTATGGTAAAGCAGAGCGCTCCATCTGTATGTTGCCTCAGTCGGCTCTCAGCGCAGTGCCTGCGGCCCTTTCTACTTAGGAATCAATTACACTGTGTACATTTTTGGCCTGTGGCAAAGTGTGGCCGGGATCCAGTGCTGCAATAAGGCATCTTCAGCCTGGAGGTGTGGGCTGGTGACACGTATAGATCTTACCTGCTCTTCAGCAAAAGATTATAAATCAACCGACTCACCTGGGACTGAAAACAGGGGAGTCAAGGAAGAAAAATCTGTGGGGTTTTTTTTTTCATGCAACATTAACTGCAATGTTTAAACATAGATAGACTACAGATCCCATCATGCTAAGGAGCTGGATGTTACCTGGAAGGGTACCTTCAGATATTAAGTATAGCACTGCTCAGTGGTGTATCTTGATTTTGTGCTGCCCTAGGCAGACAAAATCCGGGCACCCCCCTACCCAAGCTGCACACCCACTTTACACACCTAAGACATGCCCCATCATTCAGACTCACATCAAGCTTACACTCCCATCACACTCAGTCACACACTCCTACTCCCATCACACTCAGTCACACACTCCTACTCCCATCACGCACACTCTGACTCCCATCACACTCAGTCACACACACTGTCTCCCATCACACACACTCTGACTCCCATCACACACAGGTCACACACACTGTCTCCCATCACACACACTCTGACTCCCATCACACTCAGTCACACACAGTCTCCCATCACGCTCAGTCACACACACTGTTTCCCATCACACACACTCTGACTCCCATCACACTCAGTCACACACACTGTCTCCCATCACACTCAGTCACACACACTGTCTCCAATCACACACACTCTGACTCCCATCACACTCAGTCACACACACTGTCTCCCATCACACACACTCTGATTCCCATCACACTCAGTCACACACACACACACACACACAGTCTCCCATCACACACACTCTGACTCCCATCACACTCATTCACACACACTGTCTCCAATCACACACACTCTGACTCCCATCACACTCATTCACACACACTGTCTCCAATCACACACACTGTCTCCAATCACACACACTCTGACTCCCATCACACACACTCTGACTCCCATCACACTCAGTCACACACACTGTCTCCCATCACACACACTCTGACTCCCATCACACACACTCTGACTCCCATCACACTCAGTCACACACAGTCTCCCATCACACACACTCTGACTCCCATCACACTCAGTCACACACAGTCTCCCATCACACACACTCTGACTCCCATCACACTCAGTCACACACACACACACACACACAGTCTCCCATCAGCACTTACCTTTCCCTGGCAGGCAGGCAGCATGGTCCCTCCATGCTGCCTGTTCGGCTTCCCGGCGATTGTGCCGACAGGTCACGTGACCGGGCGCGCGTATGACGTCAGCGCGCCCGTCACGTGACCTGTCGGCACTTCCGTGTCGGCACACTGCACGGGGAGCCGAACAGGCAGCACGGAGGTTTCTCTGTGCTGCCTGTTCGGCTCCCCATGCAGCCTGGCAGGCAGAGCGATGGTGAGGGGGGATCTTGCGATCCCCTCTCACCTCCGTCTCTGCCTGCAAGCGCGGTGGGGTTTGTTTGTTTTTTAAAGGGCCAGATTTTTTTTTTTGATTTTTTTTTTTTTTTTAATGTTTTTTTTTTCCAGTGCTGGGGGGCGCTGCCGCCCCCCAAAATTTGCCGCCATAGGCATCCGCCTAGGATGCCTCGCGGTAAATACAGCACTGGCACTGCTATAGCTAATAGGCTAACTTCATCCCATTTTGCTTGTCTTTCAGACAGGTGGGATGTCCTGCACCCAGCGTTTAGTGATGCAACCAGTTGTGGTCCGAGGTATTAACTCCCTCTTGTTGCACCGGCGAAGAACTGAACCTACAAAATCAACGGAGGACGGAACAGGTACCATGGCTGGTGAATTGCATCACTAAGCCATCTCAAAGGCGTTGTCGTCCAACCACAAACCATCAGACATCTTTCCTCCTTGATCTTATATCTTTCGCAGGCTCGGAGAATGAGCTCCGTGAATGAGGCGACATTCCACCTGTGAAATTTCAGCACTGAACAATTGTGAACCCCCTGTCGTAGCTCATGGTATGGAAGTCTCTGCCACACGACCATGGTGCCCAACGGTCCTGAGGTTTTATATATTTTTTGATTCATGCAGCAATTTATAATGTTTTATTTTAGAATGAACTAATCCTTTAAAGTACCACTGTGCTGGCTCCCCTGCTTAATAAACCCTTCCAGATATACTCTCTTAAATGCTGTACTTTCTTATAACACAGCATCAACTTCTAGCATGTCAAAAGCCGTCTGAAAACTAACTTTTTGCATGACACCGCTACACTAACCCTTCTCTGTACATACTTTATATTTATAATGTAAATGTAGACATCAAAACAATGATCTATGCATTGTGTTAGGGGAACTACAAGCAAATGCACAGATAACTTGAAACATGTGTCTGTGGTGTCTCCAATTCATGACATCACTTTGTGGCTGGTCATAAACATGAGACAGCACGGACACAAATAGAACATGTTTCTCGGAAATGAAGCATTTGCATGGAATTTAGCTATCACACACAGATCATTTTGGATTCCATACATTCACCGTATGAAAAAAAATGTTTAGGTGACAGTCAGAGTCCCTTTAACTTTAGACCAATTCTGACGCCAGGATTGAGCCCCCTCTAAATCTGCTGTTCCCTTCGTGAAGAGCCTTGCTTATCATGGACAAGTGGTAAATGCAGCTCCACTATATTATCTCTCTCTGTGTATATACTATACCAGAGAAGGTGTCGCAAAGAGAGACATTTACCAGATGGCTTGTACTAAATCGAACCAGGGATACATTGTATTTTTGGGTTTGGATTTTTTACAGGTTGCAAACTTGTCAGCTGACAATTAGCCAATTCACGACATAAGAAGGATACAATCATTTGCCGGTCGGAAGGTGCTCGGTGTCGTAACCTTTCTAGCTTCTCCAGCTCTTTAATTTCTTTGTTTCTGACAGAGTTAAACTTCTTGATTTCTGTCTGGAGAAAGGAAGGGGAAAAAAATGAAGACATATTTTACAGGCTTAACTCAGGTAGTGCCATAGAAAAGACAAAGGCATTGAGCAGGGATATCTAACCCGCCTCAATCAGACTGTGCATGGAGAGCAGGGATATCTAACCAGCTTCAATCAGACTGTGCATGGAGAGCAGAGATATCTAACCAGCCTCAATTAGACTGTGCATGGAGAGCAGGGATATCTAACCAGCCTCAATCAGACTGTGCATGGAGAGCAGGGCTATCTAACCCGCCTCAATCAGACTGTGCATGGAGAGCAGGGATATCTAACCAGCCTCAATCAGACTCTGCATGTAGAGCAGGGATGTCTAACCAGCTTCAATCAGACTGTGCATGGAGAGCAGGGATATCTAACCAGCCTCAATCAGACTCTGCATGGAGAGCAGGGATATCTAACCAGCTTCAATCAGACTGTGCATGGAGAGCAGGGATATCTAACCAGCCTCAATCAGACTGTGCAGGATTATCTAACCCGCCTCAATCAGACTGTGCATGGAGAGCAGAGATATCTAACCAGCCTCAATCAGACTGTGCATGGAGAGCAGGGATATCTAACCAGCCTCAATCAGACTGTGCAGGATTATCTAACCCGCCTCAATCAGACTGTGCATGGAGAGCAGAGATATCTAACCAGCCTCAATCAGACTGTGCATGGAGAGCAGGGATATGTAACCAGCTTCAATCAGACTGTGCATGGAGAGCAGGGATATCTAACCCGCCTCAATCAGACTCTGCATGGAGAGCAGGGATATCTAACCAGCCTCAATCAGACTGTGCAGGATTATCTAACCAGCTTCAATCAGACTGTGCATGGAGAGCAGGGATATCTAACCCGCCTCAATCAGACTCTGCATGGAGAGCAGGGATATCTAACCAGTCTCAATCAGACTGTGCATGGAGAGCAGGGATATCTAACCAGCCTCAATCAGACTGTGCATGGAGAGCAGGGATATCTAACCAGCTACAATCAGACTGTGCATGGAGAGCAGGGATATCTAACCCACCTCAATCAGACTCTGCATGGAGAGCAGGGATTTCTAACCCGCCTCAATCAGACTCTGCATGGAGAGCAGAGATATCTAACCTGCCTCAATCAGATTGTGCATGGAGAGCAGGGATATCTAACAAGCCTCAATCAGACTCTGCATGGAGAGCAGAGATATCTAACCAGCCTCAATCAGACTCTGCATGGAGAGCAGAGATATCTAACCAGCCTAAATCACACTGTGCATGGAGAGCAGGGATATCTAACCCGCCTCAATCAGACTGTGCATGGAGAGCAGGGATATCTAACCAGCCTCAATCAGACTGTGCATGGAGAGCAGGGATATCTAACCCACCTCAATCAGACTGTGCATGGAGAGCAGAGATATCTAACCCGCCTCAATCAGACTGTGCATGGAGGGAGAGCAGGGATATCTAACCAGCCTCAATCAGACTGTGCATGGAGGGAGAGCAGGGATACCTAACCAGGCTCAATCAGACTGTGCATGGAGAGCAGGGATATCTAACCTGCCTCAAATCAGACTGTGCATGGAGAGCAGGGATATCTAACCTGCCTCAATCAGACTCTGCATGGAGAGCAGACATATCTAACCCGCCTCAATCAGACTCTGCATGGAGAGCAGGGATATCTAACCAGCCTCAATCAGACTATGCATGGAGAGCAGGGATATCTAACCCGCCTCGATCAGACTGTGCATGGAGAGCAGGGATATCTAACCCGCCTCAATCAGACTCTGCATGGAGAGCAGAGATATCTAACCAGCCTCAATCAGACTGTGCATGGAGAGCAGAGATATCTAACCAGCCTCAATCAGACTCTGCATGGAGAGCAGGGATATCTAACCAGACTCAATCAGACTGTGCATGGAGAGCAGATATATCTAACCCGCCTCGATCAGACTGTGCATGGAGAGCAGGGATATCTAACCCACCTCAATCAGACTGTGCATGGAGAGCAGGGATATCTAACCAGCCTCAATCAGACTGTGCATGGAGAGCAGAGATATCTAACCCACCTCAATCAGACTGTGCATGGAGAGCAGGGATATCTAACCAGCCTCAATCAGACTCTGCATGGAGAGCAGAGATATCTAACCAGCCTCGATCAGACTGTGCATGGAGAGCAGGGATATCTAACCAGCCTCAATCAGACTCTGCATGGAGAGCAGAGATATCTAACCAGCCTCGATCAGACTCTGCATGGAGAGCAGGGATATCTAACCAGCCTCAATCAGACTGTGCATGGAGGGAGAGCAGGGATACCTAACCAGGCTCAATCAGACTGTGCATGGAGAGCAGGGATATCTAACCTGCCTCAAATCAGACTCTGCATGGAGAGCAGGGATATCTAACCCGCCTCAATCAGACTCTGCATGGAGAGCAGGGATATCTAACCTGCCTCAATCAGACTCTGCATGGAGAGCAGGGATATCTAACCAGCCTCAATCAGACTGTGCATGGAGGGAGAGCAGGGATACCTAACCAGGCTCAATCAGACTGTGCATGGAGAGCAGGGATATCTAACCTGCCTCAAATCAGACTCTGCATGGAGAGCAGAGATATCTAACCCGCCTCAATCAGACTCTGCATGGAGAGCAGGGATATCTAACCTGCCTCAATCAGGCTCTGCATGGAGAGCAGACATATCTAACCCGCCTCAATCAGACTCTGCATGGAGAGCAGGGATATCTAACCAGCCTCAATCAGACTATGCATGGAGAGCAGGGATATCTAACCCGCCTCGATCAGACTGTGCATGGAGAGCAGGGATATCTAACCGGCCTCAATCAGACTCTGCATGGAGAGCAGAGATATCTAACCAGCCTCAATCAGACTGTGCATGGAGAGCAGAGATATCTAACCAGCCTCAATCAGACTCTGCATGGAGAGCAGGGATATCTAACCAGCCTCAATCAGACTGTGCATGGAGAGCAGATATATCTAACCCGCCTCGATCAGACTGTGCATGGAGAGCAGGGATATCTAACCCACCTCAATCAGACTCTGCATGGAGAGCAGGGATATCTAACCAGCCTCAATCAGACTGTGCATGGAGAGCAGAGATATCTAACCCACCTCAATCAGACTGTGCATGGAGAGCAGGGATATCTAACCAGCCTCAATCAGACTGTGCATGGAGAGCAGAGATATCTAACCCACCTCAATCAGACTGTGCATGGAGAGCAGGGATATCTAACCAGCCTCAATCAGACTCTGCATGGAGAGCAGGGATATCTAACCAGCCTCGATCAGACTCTGCATGGAGAGCAGGGATATCTAACCAGCCTCAATCAGACTGTGCATGGAGAGCAGGGATATCTAACCAGTCTCAATCAGACTGTGCATGGAGAGCAGGGATATCTAACCAGCCTCAATCAGACTGTGCATGGAGAGCAGGGATATCTAACCAGCCTCAATCAGACTGTGCATGGAGAGCAGGGATATCTAACCAGCCTCAATCAGACCCTGCATGGAGAGCAGGGATATCTAACCAGCCTCGATCAGACTGTGCATGGAGAGCAGAGATATCTAACCCACCTCAATCAGACTGTGCATGGAGAGCAGGGATATCTAACCAGCCTCAATCAGACTCTGCATGGAGAGCAGGGCTATCTAACCCGCCTCAATCAGACTGTGCATGGAGAGCAGGGATATCTAACCCGCCTCAATCAGACTGTGCATGGAGAGCAGGGATATCTAACCAGCCTCAATCAGACTGTGCATGGAGAGCAGGGATATCTAACCCACCTCAATCAGACTGTGCATGGAGAGCAGAGATATCTAACCCGCCTCAATCAGACTGTGCATGGAGGGAGAGCAGGGATATCTAACCAGCCTCAATCAGACTGTGCATGGAGGGAGAGCAGGGATACCTAACCAGGCTCAATCAGACTGTGCATGGAGAGCAGGGATATCTAACCTGCCTCAAATCAGACTCTGCATGGAGAGCAGGGATATCTAACCCGCCTCAATCAGACTCTGCATGGAGAGCAGGGATATCTAACCTGCCTCAGTCAGACTCTGCATGGAGAGCAGACATATCTAACCCGCCTCAATCAGACTCTGCATGGAGAGCAGACATATCTAACCAGCCTCAATCAGACTGTGCATGGAGAGCAGGGATATCTAACCCGCCTCAATCAGACTGTGCATGGAGAGCAGAGATATCTAACCCGCCTCAATCAGACTCTGCATGGAGAGCAGAGATATCTAACCAGCCTCAATCAGACTGTGCATGGAGAGCAGAGATATCTAACCAGCCTCAATCAGACTCTGCATGGAGAGCAGGGATATCTAACCAGCCTCAATCAGACTGTGCATGGAGAGCAGATATATCTAACCCGCCTCGATCAGACTGTGCATGGAGAGCAGGGATATCTAACCAGCCTCAATCAGACTGTGCATGGAGAGCAGAGATATCTAACCCACCTCAATCAGACTGTGCATGGAGAGCAGGGATATCTAACCAGCCTCAATCAGACTCTGCATGGAGAGCAGAGATATCTAACCAGCCTCGATCAGACTGTGCATGGAGAGCAGGGATATCTAACCAGCCTCAATCAGACTCTGCATGGAGAGCAGAGATATCTAACCAGCCTCGATCAGACTCTGCATGGAGAGCAGGGATATCTAACCAGCCTCAATCAGACTGTGCATGGAGGGAGAGCAGGGATACCTAACCAGCCTCAATCAGACTGTGCACGGAGAGCAGGGATATCTAACCAGCCTCAATCAGACTGTGCATGGAGAGCAGGGATATCTAACCAGCCTCAAACAGACTGTGCATGGAGAGCAGAGATATCTAACCCACCTCAATCAGACTGTGCATGGAGAGCAGGGATATCTAACCAGCCTCAATCAGACTGTGCATGGAGAGCAGAGATATCTAACCCACCTCAATCAGACTGTGCATGGAGACAGTGGTGTATCTTGATTTTGTGCTGCCCTAGGCAGACAAAATCCGGGCACCCCCTACCCAAGCTGCACACCCACGTTACACACCTAAAACATGGCCCATCATTCAGACTCACATCAAGCTCATACTCCCATCACACACACACTCCCATCACACTCAGTCACACACTCCTACTCCCATCACACTCAGTCACACACCCCTACTCCCATCACACACACTCTGACTCCCATCACCCTCAGTCACACACACTGTCTCCCATCACACACACTCTGACTCCCATCACACTCAGTCACACACACTTTCTCCCATCACACACACTCTGACTCCCATCACACTCAGTCACACACACTGTCTCCCATCACACACACTCTGACTCCCATCACACTCAGTCACACACACTGTCTCCCATCACACACACTCTGACTCCCATCACACTCAGTCACACACACTGTCTCCCATCACACACACTCTGACTCCCATCACACTCAGTCACACACATGTCTCTCATCACACACACTCTGACTCCCATCACACTCAGTCACACACACTGTCTCCCATCACACTCACTCTGACTCCCATCACACTCACTCTGACTCCCATCACACTCAGTCACACACACTGTCTCCCATCACACACACTCTGACTCCCATCACACTCAGTCACACACATGTCTCTCATCACACACACTCTGACTCCCATCACACTCAGTCACACACACTGTCTCCCATCACACTCACTCTGACAAGGTAGTGGTCAGACTCGATCAGACTCTGCATGGAGAGCAGGGATATCTAACCAGTCTCAATCAGACTGTGCATGGAGAGCAGGGATATCTAACCCGCCTCAATCAGACTGTGCACGAAGAGCAGGGATATCTAACCCGCCTCAAATCAGACTGTGCATGGAGGGATATCTAACCCGCCTCAAATCAGACTGTGCATGGAGAGCAGGGATATCTAACCCGCCTCAATCAGACTGTGCATGGAGAGCAAGGATATCTAACCCGCCTCAATCAGACTGTGCATGGAGAGCAGGGATATCTAACCAGCCTCAATCAGACTCTGCATGGAGAGCAGAGATATCTAACCTGCCTCAATCAGACTTTGCATGGAGAGCAGGGATATCTAACCCGCCTCAATCAGACTGTGCATGGAGAGCAGGTATATCTAACCAGCCTCAATCAGACTGTGCATGGAGAGCAAGGATATCTAACCAGCCTCAATCAGACTGTGCATGGAGGGAGAGCAGGGATATCTAACCAGCCTCAATCAGACTGTGCATGGAGGGAGAGCAGGGATACCTAACCAGGCTCAATCAGACTGTGCATGGAGAGCAGAGATATCTAACCCGCCTCAATCAGACTGTGCATGGAGAGCAGGGATATATAACCAGCCTCAATCAGACTGTGCATGGAGAGCAGGGATATCTAACCAACCTCAATCAGACTCTGCATGGAGAGCAGAGATATCTAACCAGCCTCAATCAGACTGTGCATGGAGGGAGAGCAGGGATATCTAACCAGCCTCGATCAGAGAATGCACAGTCACCTTAAAGACTTTAATAATTCTGAGCAGCTGGGGAGACAGAGGATGCCCTGTGGAGATATATAGGGAGAAGCCCCTGGCAAATTATGCCTAAGCTCTGGTCGCACTAGTGTAAATGGTAAAATAAGACGTTGTGTTACACTTACTCGTGTCTCCTTGATGACAGATCCGTACCGTTTCAATGGGTCCACTACCTTGGTTTCCAGCCTCTCCACCTGCAAGTAAAACAGGACAGGTTGACAAGCGCAGTGACATTGGGTAGCCACTCGGTGGAAGTCTACTGGACTTGGTGACAGACAATGCGACGATGTTCGGTGGACCTTCACAGCCGCTGGTGTGGTGCGAGTCTCTATTAGGAGTCCCATCTTTCATGCAGCTTATAAGAACCCCGGGAATACTCTGTGCTGGTCCCAGGACTCCAGTATCTCCTGGTTTATTGCCAGGGTTCTATGATCACACAAGGTTACCCATCATGTAGCAGTATCGCTAAATGACAGAATCACAAAGGAAGAGTCCTTGACTTGAAAACAGTTCAGACGGAATTAACTTGGCCTGCGGCGTACACAGTATATCAGGTATTTGAAAGAGCACCGTATCGTAGATAGGGCAGAAATGGATAATCGACAGCTCAGGTAACCATGCTGATGGAGTGCATCATCTCTGGGGACACAACACTCATTCAGGCAAGTGCTCTGCCCTTGGGATATATAGGCAGACCCAAAGACTTGTCTCTCTTTACTAAAGGTTGCCACCCAGCCGGCAGGCCGGTAAACAAAAAAAAAATGGCTTGAGGCCAATAAGAAGTCCATTAAGGCAATAGCATGGCTGGTATTTATTTATATTTTAGAAAAGGGATGCAACTCTACTATTTACACATTCACTACATGTTGAATCACACAGTAGCTTTCTGTATAAAACCTGCCCACTGGTATTATAAATCCAATGATATTCCAGGGGTAGGTGGCCATCTGTTTTCCAGATTGCAAAGTTATCAACTTTATAAATCGGGGGTATAAAAAAAAAAAAAAAAAATTGCAGCCCCTGTGGCAGCTATTTGCCCCTTCTCTGTAATATAGTCTTCACTCAGTTAGGAATTGTGGGTGGCTAGGGTTGCCACCCAGCCTATAAACAAATTGGCTTATGGCCTATAAGTCATCTAGGGAGGTAATAGCCAAGCCAGTGTTTTTTGGGAGCAAAGGTGGCAACCCTAGTGGGGGCACTAGGCAGCCGATTAATTTACCACCCCTTTAATAAATAATCTGTACATGAAAAAGGATAAAATCATTTGCTGTCAGAAGGTACTCCTGGATCTAGAGCAGGTGGGAGGCCAAGTGCATGGATAACACTATAATAATGCGTAATCTGGTACAGAGCATTTTGCATGTATCACAGAGTTACTCTTGAAAGCTGCAGAGGATGATGGGGATTGTAGTTCAAAAAGAGCCAGGGCATGATTCTCAGCCTTTGTACCCACTGAGTAAGGATTTCAACACAGTATCAATCTGCTGACCTGCTCATTACAAATTCCCCAGCAACACGCGAACCCAGCAATTAATGTATAAACTATTATCTCAGCAGTAGTCTGCGTTCTTCAGGAAAACAGCCTAATTAAACAGGTTTTGGAGAATCCCCCCCCCTCCTACCTCCTGCAGCCTGATCATATAACTGCCAGCCCCGCCTGATTCATTAACACTTTTTCTACGTTTCAGATTACTTGGCGGAGGTCAGTTTTGCATGGGGGGGGGGGTGGGGTAAGATAAAAATCATTACACGCAGATTATTGCTTTGAGGATTAAGGAGCTATGAATATGGTAATGAGGGGGCCGGGGAAAGTGAGCAGAACAGATCCGAATCCCCCAAGCAATTGACTTTCACACACGCCGCTGTTTGTTCGACCTCTCTCTGATATTGGGGAAATTACCTTTGAAGACTTTGCCGGGTAATCTCCTATTATACATAAGTGAAGGCAGCAGATGCATGATAAACAGAACCTTTTATCCAAGAAGGCCTGCCGGAGCATCAATCCCGACAGCCCTTACTGTCTCGACCAATCACTACTTGATCACTGCTAATGTGGTCCACGCTTACAAGCACCCCCGACACTAGATATCTTTGCAGTGCATCAGTTCTGGAGCAGGGGTCACCTACAAAGTGGGCCTCCAGCTTCTGGCCCATATGTTCTGCTAGCTTTGTGTCTGGATGACCACAGTTGAACAGGTCTGCAAGATGGTGTTGTTGGTTTTTTACTCTGCAACATCTGGTAGCCTACATTTCACATAACGCTCCATCAAGGTGGACATCAGGCTTCTCCAGATCCTTTTATTATCCATTATTATACAGCAAGATAAGACATGGTGGGGTGAACTGACAACTGAATAACAAAAATCAGGTATTAACAGCCGAGCTGGAAAATTAATGCTGGATATTTGCTATTCCCTTGTTAGTTTTATTTATTTAGGGAAGATAGAATAAAATAGTTATTTTTTTCACGTTACCCCTAAGACAAGTCTGAGCATGATGTGACTTGAAGCCCAACAGCGATAGCTAGAGCAAAGTGCCAGGTTAAGACACAGCTGGATGCTGTGATGTATGGAAAGGGCATTGAGGCATTCTCTTGTTTCATGTACTTCCTGGAGTTGTTATTATTGGCCAAAGCCATAGAATGTTACAGATACCCAACTTCATGGTACTCATCTTATTGACCTCAGTAGGATGAAAGGCTGAGATAATCTATTGGTGAATTATCAATAGGATACAAGGTCAGAGTCTTGAAATAAGCACCTGTAAGCCATATGACTCATCAATATTTTTTTTTAACTTCATCTCCCCCCACTGGGTGACTAAGTACCAGTTTCTATGATCCTGAATGGATGATAGGCATCCCCAGGGAGTTTCGGGATCTCACCTGAGCATGTCTGTAGTCTTGCACTTTCGCCATCTCCTCTGCCATGTTTTTCAGCGCCGTTCTCATCTCTGGGTTCTCTGTATTTGCAAAGTCAATCAGTTGCTTGACCAGCACGTCCGACTTGTCCCTCAGCTTGGCAGTCTTACGGGTATAGGATGCCAACGCTGTGCAGAACTGGCCGAAATATTTCTCGGCGTTGGACACCGTATTCTCCATAATCTTAACTTGAGCATCTCTAGAAAAACACAAACGTCGGTCACAAAAGGCATGAGGAAGGCTAGCCGAAATCTGGGGCAACCAAACATCACCACTTCATTGCCCAGAGTGTACACCATGGAAAATAATGGCGCCTAGCCCTAACATAGACATCTCAGGAGCTTCACTTATAAATACTCCGTCAGTGCTACCACCCTCCTGTAACACTCTACTTCATCCATTTTTATAGCACGGGTATTATCTATCGTTAAGCTCATACAGTGCAGATACATGGTAAGATAGGAGACTTTTGTAGACCGTCTGCCCAATTATTTAAATACTTTCATTAATTCCTGGCCTTATCTTATATCTAGGATAGCCCAACTCCTTCACTGTATTAACCTCTACCACATCTACTGGAAGACTATTCCAAACATCCACTACCCTCTCAGTAATGTAATACTTTCATTAGTCCCTGGCCTTATCTTATATCTAGGATAGCCTTATACCTATCCCATGCATGCTTAAACTCCTTCACTGTATTAACCTCTACCACTTCTACTGGAAGACTATTCCATGCATCCACTACCCTCTCCGTAATGTAATACTTTCATTAGTCCCTGGCCTTATCTTATATCTAGGATAGCCTTATACCTATCCCATGCATGCTTAAACTCCTTCACTGTATTAACCTCTACCACTTCTACTGGAAGACTATTCCATGCATCCACTACCCTCTCAGTAATGTAATACTTTCATTAGTCCCTGGCCTTATCTTATATCTAGGATAGCCTTATACCTATCCCATGCATGCTTAAACTCCTTCACTGTATTAACCTCTACCACTTCTACTGGAAGACTATTCCATGCATCCACTACCCTCTCAGTAATGTAATACTTTCATTAGTCCCTGGCCTTATCTTATATCTAGGATAGCCTTATACCTATCCCACACATGCTTAAACTCCTTCACTGTATTAACCTCTACCACTTCTACTGGAAGGCTATTCCACACATCCACTACCCTCTCAGTAAAGTAATACTTTCATTAGTCCCTGACCTTATCTTATATCTAGGATAGCCTTGTACCTATCCCATGTATGCTTAAAATCCTTCACTGTATTAACCTCTACCACTTCTACTGGAAGACTATTCCATGCATCCACTACCCTCTCAGTAATGTAATACTTTCATTAGTCCCTGGCCTTATCTTATATCTAGGATAGCCTTATACCTATCCCATGCATGCTTAAACTCCTTCACTGTATTAACCTCTACCACTTCTACTGGAAGACTATTCCATGCATCAGACGGGATGGCCCAAAATGGTTCTCATCTGCAGACACATTGTATGTTTGTAAGCAGTGTCATTTTGTATTGATATGTGATCAAGCACGGAGAGTATCTCATATCCACCTAACATTTCATATGGTGCATTATCTAGAAGACATACGGATTGCACAAGGCATTTAGAAAAGAAACACATTTTGATTTGATTTAAACAAAACTAATCTACAAAACAAAGTTGATTAAAAGACACAGTTCTGTAACTTGCACTTCTCTGCGATGCACTGATATAGACACAGAGGGGCCATGCGCTACAAATGGAGCAGTCGCCATGGTTACCAATGGAATGTCTTGGAATTTTTGCTAAACTTTTCCTTTTTGGCCTTTTTTAAATAAATAATACTCCAAAATATTCTGTGTTCTATGAACAAAAAGGAATAACCAATCTAGGAAACAGGACAGATTCATTTGGGTTAAATATAGGGACTGTGCCTATATATCTCTAATATCTGTGGTCACCATACCCCAGTATGCATCTATATGTGGGGACCACCATAGCACAATCTAATCTGCAGGGGATCTTACCTAGACAGGACCAGGTTCATCCTGGGACACAGTGAAGTCCAGTAGTGGCAGCAGGAGATGGAGGGTGGGTGTAATAATAATATCACAGATCTTGGGGTTGCAGAGTTGGTCTCAGGACCCCCTGTTTTTGCAGGCTGGTCTTAGTGATCACTAGCAGAGCCAAACTCCATTCATTGCAGGCGTCGCTCCCCACAGGTTGCCTGGAAACTTTACTAACAAACCAACACAGGGAGGGGCACATGGTCTCCTAGGCAACGGATGGAGGCTTCCCTTCCACTTAGCACGTTATCTCCTTAAAGAGCAGGTTACCCACTAGTTTAACCCTTTGGCTGCCAACATGATGCAGGTATGACACCAGAGTTAGTGATGCACACGTCAGGATACTACTAGTTAAATTGGTGTATATGCAGACAAGGGAGCAAGTTACTATTTGATTAGCACATCTACCATGACATGCCTCTTTGGGAGATACAGACTCAAATGTGAGCTCGTAGGATTCAAATATGATCAAATCTGGGCCAAAATTCTAAAAATGAGACAACCTGCAGTAACGTTCCACTGGTTTCCATGGTGACAGGCTGACAGCAGTAACATTCCACTGGTTTCCATGGTGACAGGCTGACAGCAGTAACGTTCCACTGGTTTCCATGGTGACAGGCTGACAGCAGTAACGTTCCACTGGTTTCCATGGTGACAGGCTGACAGCAGTAACATTCCACTGGTTTCCATGGTGACAGGCTGACAGCAGTAACATTCCACTGGTTTCCATGGTGACAGCAGTAACATTCCATTGGTTTCCATGGTGATAATCAGCAGTAAATTCCATTGGTTTCCATGGTGACAGCAGTAACATTCGATTGGTTTCCATGGTGACAGCAGTAACATTCCACTGGTTTCCATGGTGACAGGCTGACAGCAGTAACATTCCACTGGTTTCCATGGTGACAGCTAACATTCCATTGGTTTCCATGGTGATATCAGCAGTAAATTCCATTGGTTTCCATGGTGACAGCAGTAACATTCCATTGGTTTCCATGGTGACGGCAGTAACATTCCATTGGTTTCCATGGTGACAGCAGTAACATTCTATTGGTTTCCTTGGCGATATCAGCAGTAACATTCCATTGGTTTCCATGGCGACACTTTAGAACGTTGCACCAGAAATGATCTAGCTACCCAAATGGCCATATCCCCCTATGCATATTTCCCCTATATACTGTATGCATTAGATTTGTGGCAAATATTTATTATTGGTGTAAAAATAACTGAAAACCACCTTGCAAGGGGGGGGGGGGGGGGCGGGGGGGCATTGAAACCAGGAGGGGTTCCACAAATCACAGAGAGAACCACCCCCCCCCCCCCCCCCAATCCAGAAGTACTCAGGGATACCAGCTGCAACTCATCTCAGGCACAGAGCAGACAAGGTAACGAAGCTCCGCCCTCTCCGTGTTGCTTGGCAACCTGCAATAGGAAAAAAGAGCGGGAAAACTAGAGAGGCGGGAAATACTACCTAACAGAGAAGGCACATGGCGGGTAGCATGTAACTATGTAACAACTCCCATTTATTACCAGTTACTTCACCCTGGCAAGACCATACATTTGGGTGGGAACTGGTATATATACTGGAATATTTTATAAATATATATATATATTGAGGGCTTTCTAGGTTTGCCTTTTAGAATCACTAACAGCTATATTTCAGACTCTGCTATTTTGGGCTTAAGTTTACATTTCCCTTGTCAATTCCCTATAGGTCCCTCCTTCATGAATAAAAGTTAACGAGGAGAGAGAAAGGGGGAGGAGAGTGAGAGAGAGAGAGGAAGGAGAGAGAGAGAGAGAGAGAGAGAGAAGAGAGAGAAAGAGAGAGAGAGAGAGCAAGAGGAGAGAGAAAGGGGGGAGGAGAGTGAGAGAGAGAGAGAGAGAGAGAGAGGAGAGAGAGAGAAAGGGGGGAGGAGAGTGAGAGAGAGAGAGGAAGGAGAGAGAGAGAGAGAGGAGAGAGAGAGAGAGAGGAGAGAGAGAGAAAGGGGGGAGGAGAGTGAGAGAGAGAGAGAGAGAGAGAGAGAGAGAGAGAGAGAGAGAGAGAGAGAGAGGAGAGAGAGAGAAAGGGGGGAGGAGAGTGAGAGAGAGAGAGAGAGAGAGAGAGAGAGAGAGAGAGAGGAGAGAGAGAGAAAGGGGGGAGGAGAGTGAGAGAGAGAGAGGAAGGAGAGAGAGAGAGAGAGGAGAGAGAGAGAGAGAGGAGAGAGAGAGAAAGGGGGGAGGAGAGTGAGAGAGAGAGAGAGAGAGAGAGAGAGAGAGAGAGAGGAGAGAGAGAGAGAGCAAGAGGAGAGAGAAAGGGGGGAGGAGAGTGAGAGAGAGAGAGAAGGAGAGAGAGAGAGAGAGGGGGGGGGGAGGAGAGTGAGAGAGAGAGAGGAAGGAGAGAGAGAGAGAGAGGAGAGAGAAAGGGGGAGGAGAGTGAGAGAGAGAAGAAGGAGAGAGAGAGGAGAGGGGGGGGAAGAAGCGAGGGAGAGAGAGAGAGAGGAAAGAGAGTGAGATAGAGAGGAAAGAGAGAGAGAGCTAGAGAGGAAGGAGAGGAGAGAGAGAGAGAGAAAGGGGGAGGAGAGTGAGAGAAGAGATAACGAGAGAGAGAGAGAGAGGAAAGAGAGAGAGAGGAGAGAGAGAGGAGAGAGAGAGCAATGAGGAGAGAGAAAGGGGGGAGGAGAGTGAGAGAGAGAGGAAGGAGAGAGAGAGAGAGGGGGGGGGAGGAGAGTGAGAGAGAGAGGAAGGAGAGAGAGAGAGGGGGGGGAGAGAGAGAGAGGAAGGAGAGAGAGAGAGAGAGGAGAGAGAAAGGGGGGAGGAGAGTGAGAGAGAGAAGAAGGAGAGAGAGAGAGAGGGGGGGGAAGAAGCGAGGGAGAGAGAGAGGGTAGGAGAGAGAGAGAGAGGAAAGAGAGTGAGATAGAGAGGAAAGAGAGAGAGAGCTAGAGAGGAAGGAGAGAGAGAGAGAGAGAGAGAAAGGGGGAGGAGAGTGAGAGAGAGATAACGAGAGAGAGAGAGAGAGGAAAGAGGAGAGAGAGAGGAGAGAGAGAGAGAGAGAGAGAGAGAGAGAGAGAGAGAGAGAAAGGGGGAGGAGAGTGAGAGAGAGATAACGAGAGAGAGAGAGAGAGGAAAGAGAGAGAGAGAGGAGAGAGAGAGAGAGAGAGAGAGGAGAGAGAGAGCAAGAGGAGAGAGAAAGGGGGGTGGAGAGTGAGAGAGAGAGGAAGGAGAGAGAGAGAGGGGGGGGGAGGAGAGTGAGAGAGAGAGGAAGGAGAGAGAGAGAGAGGGGGGGGAGGAGAGTGAGAGAGAGAGAGGAAGGAGAGAGAGAGAGCAAGAGGAGAGAGAAAGGGGGGAGGAGAGTGAGAGAGAGAAGAAGGAGAGAGAGAGAGAGGGGGGGAAGAAGCGAGGGAGAGAGAGAGGGGGGGGAAGAAGCGAGGGAGTGAGAGAGGGGTAGGAGAGAGAGAGAGAGGAAAGAGAGTGAGATAGAGAGGAAAGAGAGAGAGAGCTAGAGAGGAAGGGGGAGGAGAGTGAGAGAGAGATAACGAGAGAGAGAGAGAGAGGAAAGAGAGAGAGAGAGGAGAGAGAAGGGGCGAGGAGAGTGAGAGAGAGAGAAAGAGAGAGGAAAGTGAGAGGGGGGAAGGAGCGAGGGAGAGAGAGAGGGAGAGGAAGGAGAGTGAGATAGAGAGGAAAGAGAGAGCTAGAGAGGAAGGAGAGAGAGAGAGAGAGAGAGGAGAGAGAGAGAGAGAGAGAGAGAGAGGAAGAGGAAGGAGAGTGAGATAGAGAGGAAAGAGAGAGCTAGAGAGGAAGGAGAGAGAGAGAGAGAGAGAACAAGAGAGAGAGAGAGAGAGAGGAAGGAGAGTGGGAGGGAGGTAGAGAGAGAGAGAGGAGAGAGAGAGAGAGAGAGAGAGAGGAAGAGGAAGGAGAGTGAGATAGAGAGGAAAGAGAGAGCTAGAGAGGAAGGAGAGAGAGAGAGAGAGAGAGAGAGAGAACAAGAGAGAGAGAGAGAGAGGAAGGAGAGTGGGAGGGAGGTAGAGAGAGGAGAGTGAGATAGAGAGGAAAGAGAGCGAGAGAGCAAGGAAGGAGAGACAGATAGAGAGAGAGGGGGAAGGAGAGAGATGGAGAGAGGAAGGGGAGAGAGAGTGAGAGAGAGAGAGAGAGAGAGAGAGAGAGAGAGAGAGAGAGAGAGAGACAGAGAGAGAGAGAGAGAGGGGGGGGGAAGGAGAGGAGGAGAAATAGTTTATTTTTATGCAGTTTATTCAGAATAAACAGGAAAAGGCTGATCAAATCATCCTTAGTGGTTCAAAACTAATTAAACTGTAAGTAAATAATTAGCTAATTACTCTGTAACTGTACAGGGCTAAAGCTATATATATATATATTGAAATATTTTTTTTAAACCCACAATAATGGGCTTATTTATAAACTGGCAGAGGACAATGCAGGAAATTTGGAATGGATCCCGGTTACATTATACATCCTGTAAAATGAGCTGGGAAAGTAATTACACAGTGATATAAACCCCTCGCTCAATCTATCTGCTCTGTTTCTCTCCATAATTACAGCTTTTCATCCACAGGTCTCTGGTGCTAATCCTGAGAGATGCTGAGCACAAGGGACAGACTGATAAAGGGTGTGAATAGGAGGCTCCTCCAAAGCTTTGTATGGCTTTAAAAAAAAACATGTATTTGTTTTTTGTAAGGGACTGCAATAGACACAGAGCCATAGCGGCCAACGGTCCTGAATTACCCTGAACATTCCCTAGTTTCCAGTCCTGTAGTATTGCTCTAGGCTGTCACTTGTACATAGTACAGCTGTACAAAGTTTAACATTTTCAAAATCTGTGAAATATTGTGTATTTATACCACAGGATTACAATTATAAGGTGATCCTCATGCCATACTTGAAAGGGAAAGACTTTTAATTGCACCTATTTTTCTTGGTAAAAAGATTTTGTATACCTATTGCTATATAGCAAGGGTGTCCACCGTGTGGCCCCTTTCACAACAAGTTACGGTGTTCTGACGAATTCCTCGAGCAAATTCTCCTGCGCAATCGCAGGAGAATTTGCTCACTGCGCATGCGCAGAAAGTTACAGCTGATAACTCAGCTGTAACTTTATGTCAACCGCGCATGCGCGAGCTGCGCAACCCACATCCCGCCCCCCGCACACCCCTTCTCACCAGCTGATCGGACAGCGGCGGTACACAGCGCATGCGCGCGGCTATCAAGCCGTGTGGGAATGCGCTGTGTCCGTGGCTGGATTCAAACAAAACGCTGGTAAGTAACACGGGGCGGGGGGGGACATAAGGAGCCAACAGAGAGGTAAGCACCCTGGTGAGGGCTGCCTCATCTTGATAGGAGTTGTGATCCTCCTGCTGCATAATACAGCAGGAGGATCACAACTCCCATGAAGATGAGGCAGCCCTCACCAGGGTGCTTACCTCTCTGTTGGCTCCTTATGTCCCCCCCCGCCCCGTGTTACTTACCAGCGTTTTGTTTGAATCCAGCCACGGACACAGCGCATTCCCACACGGCTTGATAGCCGCGCGCATGCGCTGTGTACCGCCGCTGTCCGATCAGCTGGTGAGAAGGGGTGTGCGGGGGGCGGGATGTGGGTTGCGCAGCTCGCGCATGCGCGGTGGACATAAAGTTACAGCTGAGTTATCAGCTGTAACTTTCTGCGCATGCGCAGTGAGCAAATTCTCCTGCGATTGCGCAGGAGAATTTGCTCGAGGAATTCGTCAGAACACCGGCCTACCTGATTTAACTGGCCCTATTTTTGATTATCCCTACAAAATGTATACGGTTGTTTGAATAAAGTGAATTTAAACCTGTTTTGAACTGCTTTTTCACCATTACTGTATATTAAGAAAAAATTGGAATGCGGCCCAACAACTTTCGAATTATGCGGCACACTTCAGGAAAAAAAATGGATGCCCCTGCTATATAGCTTACAGGTTAAGTATCCCTTATCCAGAAATTCGTTATCCAAAACGTTTTTCCGGATTTTGCCACAAGTTGCCGGTTCCGCACACATCTGTCAGAATGCAAGAGCACACCGGTTTATTCATCGTCCAGCCCCGTTAAGCTGTGATACAGCTTTTCCATGCATGCTGGGATTCCCCCACGCCTGCTAAGGGTAATACAATGGCACGTGTGCAGACCTGACACGCCAACGGCAGGTTCCCAGCGATGCCTCACATCACAGCTACATCACAGTAACAGTGATTTATTTGCTCTATACAGTATTTACATTGATATTACTATGTTAGAGAGGCTTTAATATATCTTATTGGTGCAAAATGATCCATTATCCGAAATACTTCTGGTCCCCGGCATTTTGGATAAGGGATACTCGGCCTGTACTAACTTCTTTGTTATGTGAATTAGTACATGGAAAAAGAAGAAGAGAAACTACAAGTAACCCCCACCTATTTTTAAAAACAGGAAAAGAATCAAAAATCTTTATGGATGACAAAATGGGCAGAAATTGGTCAGAGGGGGGTGGAGCTGCCACATGCCCCACCCACAAGCCCCCTCAAGACGAATGTCTAGAAAATTGTCCAGTCCCCAAAGAAAAATCTAGACCTACTTCCATCAATTGCTATATAGTAACACGGACAGGTTCAGTTCCAGCAACTTGGGGAGGGGAGCAGTCAACGCGTTTTGCATTGACTTTGCCAGTGACCTTTCTGTGGCACCCCCAATGTTCCATTTTCAAACATTCGAAAAAATGACATGGGTCTCATTTGATTTTCAAGTGTACATCCATTAGAAGGCTGAAAAAAGGACGTTTCACTTCCTATTCATTTTACAGCTCTATCCGACAAGCAAGCAAAACGGCTCCCAAAATCCTATGGAGAAGAAGCAACAGGTAACGTGTCAATAAAATACTATAGTAGGTTATTAGCCGGTGCTAATTTCATCAATAAGGTAGCCATTTTCAATAGGTGAAATTTGATTTTCTTTTAAAAATGTGTTGTGTAGATCTGTTCCAATAATAATAATAATATTGATCTGTCTGCACATTTTACACCTGGCTTATAGTAACTCTTGAAGAACAATATGTCTGTATGTTAACTGGCTCTGTCCAGCAGCATATGGTTCTCTGGTGCTTTTTAAAAGGACAACTGTGGGCAAAAAAAAAGTTGTGTTTAATTGATGGATTATGTGCCATGCAGGCATTTTAAATAGAAATGCTTAAATGAAAGAATACAAATAAAGTACTTTATTGAGTTACCGCCTGTAGAGCAGGGGGCAGACATCTTGGATCACATGGGTCAGATGTTCTTTTGTCTGACCCAAGATTCTAAAACAGCAGGTCAGCCCCCTGATAAAGCTTTACTAGCAAAGAGGGCTCTCGTTAAGGCACTTTGTTTTGGATTCTTTCATTAAATCGTTTCTATTTAAAATGCCCACACTTCATGCAATCTTTCAGTTTAACATAACTTACATTTTTTACCACAGTTGTCCTTTAAGTGACCGGTATTTGGTTAAAGTATCGCCTTGCATTGCATTTTCCAGCCCTTTCTGGCCTGCTCAAGTTTGCGCCCATCGCTGTTATCTCCTTCAAGCGCATGTAGGGCGGTTTATGGAATGTATATGTAATGCTATTGGTATTCTATAAACCGACTATATCGGTTTATAGAATTCCAATAGTACAAATGGACGAATGATTTTTCGTTAGTTTAGCATTTTCGTTATTCGTTTTCCGGACGAATGGACGAAAATGCTATTTTCGGACGAAAATGCGTTCGTCCGAAAACAAATGCACATGTCTAGTAAACATGCCAAGTAGTAGCCTGGAACCCTGGAGAACTAGTGGATAATGGCCCAACTTTTTTTGGGGGGGGGGGGGGGGGGGGGAATTTGAGGCAGGACAGCCCTTCCCTCATCAAAAAGGTGTCTAAATCCAGATGAGAGCCTGGCATTAAGGGTAGAATAGCAGAGGCTTCTCATTAGTACCGAGTGACTATCCATCTCTCTGAGCAGCTGTGCATGCAAACACTCTGTATTCATTTTACAGCCGTGTCCTTTAAAGGCTTTCATCCCCGGCCTGACAGGCTGTGTGTGCATGGGTCAGCGGGGACATTGTTGACTTGGTCACTTTCCAAATTTATTTATAGATTAACAAGCATCTGGTGAAGCAAATGGCTCCAGCCCTGGACATTGGCCATATATATCTCAGCTTGTCCACTAGGGAGCAGTGATCACAAACTCACACACACACACACACACAAACACACACACACACACACACACACACACAGACACACACACACAGACACACACACACAGACACACACACAGATACACACACACACACACACACACACACACACACACACACACACACACACACCCTTCCTTAATCTAGATCAGTCTGCTCTGCCCTCTTTAACATTTCAACATTCAAACATTACGGGGCGCGTCTTGAATAGTCAAAGAATTCCCGCGAATTCACGAGACTTGTTCCCAGGTTCTAAAAAGAGTGCTGCTTGAACACAGGTGTTTTGGGATTATCAGTCCAAATGATCTATACATTCTGTTAGCAAAACTGCGGGTAAAAATGAACGAGAAAAATACGTTGTTAATCTGTTTGTGGCGTCTGCTTCTTATGACATCACCTGTCCTCTGTTATGCAAATTAAGTGCTTTTCAATGGGAAATGTGTCATTTGCATACCGTTCCACAGGTGATGTCACAATCACCACAGACACATTTAAAACCCATTCTTCTCCTAGTTTAGGCATTTGCTTGCTTTGCTAATACAATGTATAGTAGATCATTTTTCAATAGTTTTTTATGCTCTAGATTCACAGTACAAACAATGTTTAGGTGATAAAAAATATTCCTTGTGTTAAATATGTTCCTTGTTTTTTTAGGGCCCCTCAAAAAATATATATGTTTCCCCTTTTGCCTATACATTTCTGTAGCATTTGATGATCACTGGATGGGGATGGGACACTTCATCGTGGCTGCTTCCGCGCAGCCGCTTCACCGCCGACTCTGCACCACAAGACAGCTCGTCGCTGGAGATTTCATCGCGGGACATTTCATCGCTAAAGGTAAGTTTATTTCACTATTTTTGCTATTTCAGTTTATTTTAGTAAGGGTGGTTAGAATTAGGGTTTTGGGGGTTAGAATAAGGGTTTAGGGGGTTAATTTTAGTATTAGGGTTCGGGGGTTAGTATTAGGGTTCAGGGGGTTAGTATTAGGGTTCAGGGGGTTAGTATTAGGGTTTAGGGGGTTAGTATTAGGGTTTAGGGGGTTAATTTTAGTATTAGGGTTTAGGGGGTTAATTTTAGTATTAGGGTTTAGGGGGTTAGTATTAGGGGTCGGGGTTAGTATTAGGGTTTAGGGGGTTAGTATTAGGGGTCGGGGTTAGTATTAGGGTTTAGGGGGTTAGTATTAGGGGTTGGGGGTTAATTTTAGTATTCAGTTTTATGGGTTAATTTTAGTATTGGGTTTGGGGGGGGCACTTTGGGGGGGAATCATTTATTGGGGGGGGGGTATTTTCTTTTTACTTTTACATTTGTAAGAGCTGACAGTTCAGCACTGAACTGTTAGCTCTTACATAGCCGCGTCCGCGATCAAACGGCCGTGTTATTCTTCATTGCTGACAGTCCAGCGTTCTAACTGCCGCGCTGAACTGTGAGCGATGAAGATGCAGCGATGAAGTGTCCTAGACCCTCACTGGTTTAGGCATAATCTGACTCATTAGGAAAAGCATTTCACCACACATAACATATATGAATTAATGCAATGTATTGTGTTTATAGTAGATAGCTTGCTGGGAGCTCTTCAGTGTGATATGTAGATCGGAACACTAGAGGGCAACAGAGATTGCACAAAAGAAACATCTTGTTAGATTTTAATATTGCCATATATATTCTCTCCCCTAGGTAGTGAACCTTAATGTCTGTTAATGCCAGAACGGTGCTTTATAAATATTACATCCGCACTTGTAGTAAGCACTGCCAGACCTAACCTAGTGACCAAGAACTCTTTGCCGACCCATTTCAAACTAGGGTATGGGGTTTGAAGTTTGTGAGTCAGGACTTACCTCAAAGCCCCCCCGCCACCCAGTCCAGCGTTGGAGTCCCTCAACAGCTGAAGAACCGCAGCTGTACCACTCCCCTCTAAAAAAAAAAAATGACACCACAAACAGCCACAGAGTAGACTATTCTGATTACCCACCAATTATCTGCTAACTAGTCTATGAACTAAGCCAGGGGTAGCTTACCTTGGCACTGCAGATGGCTGGGACTTAAATATCCCATGATGAGCATCATGGAATAGCTTTCAAACATCTGCAGTGCCAAGGTTAGCCATCACTGTGATAACTATGCATCATCAACAAACTGTGCAACTAACCGACACGTTCCCATCAGAGTCTGGTAGCCACTGAAAAGCAGCAGAAATGGGGTAGGAAAGAAAGAGGGAATTACGTCTTGGTGTGGCCAAATGAAAGTGCAATAAAGCCAGACCTGAGGGTCCTAAACAGAACTCGCAGTCTCTTGTACAGTCATTGTGCAGCATTGCAGTTGGATTATTTGCGACCGTAGCGATCTCTAGCTTTGATGCAATAATCATTCTAACCAATGGTGTCGGTGTGCAGAGGAAACAAAACTATCAGTGAGGCAATGTAGGAGTACGTTTATTCAATTAAAGAGAGGTTACTTGGGTATTGGGTGATGAATACAAACAATACCAAAAAATCCCCTACACATGGGTGAAATGACAAGCATGCATTCCTAATACTGCTCTGAAACTCATACCTTTTAAAAACACCTAATAATGATTAGTTACTGGGCTGAAGAAAATAAAGTAAACGGACAAGCCAGCTCGGTGCTTCAGTTAATTTCCAGATAATGAAAACCATCAATTCATAAAATGTTGAGTAATCCACCAGCTCTTTTACAATCTTTTCAACGTGTGTGTTTGTTCAGTGGTGTTGCTAGGGTTAGAGGGATCTAAGGGAGCCCTGAGCTTGCAGCTAAACCCCCTCCTGAGATATGGAGCTGAACAAACAAAGCATTACAGTACAGGGACAGAGGAGATACAGGTTTGTAAGATCTTCCCATTGCCTTCTCTGCACTAGAAGAATTACCCCAATCAGCACAGACCCTTTTGGATTGCTGGGCAAAAGTAATTCGTGAGCAACCTTTTGCAAAGGTTCCTTCTCTAGCCCTCTCTCTGCTTTTGCATACTTGCAAGAAGATCAGGGAAGATGCACTGCATACCTCTCCCAACTTTGCCCCCCCCAGCGAATCGTGACACCGGAGTCTGGTGAGGGGGCGAGAAACAGGGGCGGAGTCTCGGGAGGGCGGTGTCAGTGCCACCGCTCAGGTGCGGTAACACCGTCGCCCATTTTTGATCCTGGCTTCAGGAGCATTCTTCTAGTGTCTGGGACACCGGAGAAGGCGAACTGGACCGCGGGATTGTGGTCCTGAGTCCCGCTGTCCCACCGAGCTCTACCTCTTTTCTGTTTTAGCTACTGATGTCATGGGGGGCTGGATTAATCCCCAGGAGAACACTTGCAAAAGATATGCTTTGGTGTTAAATACTGAAAGAAAAAAAACCTTGAGCAACAAAATGCACATTTATTCTTAGATGGACCGAATGGTCCTTATCTGCCGACACATTCTATGTTTCTATGTTAAAGTCTCCGCTTTATTATACTTTCTTTTTTTTTTTTTGTCCAAGTTTTTTTCTTCTTCCCAGACTGGAATTCAATCAACTGAGTGGCATCTCTAGCGGTGAATTCTCTTCACTAATCCCCCATTAGTGCATCTGCCCTCAAAGTATTATAAGGTCACCAAAGTATATGTGCACTGTGCTGAATTGGTCACTGTCACCCTCTGTGGAAGCAGGAATCCCAAGAATGTGTCTTTGTCCTTTAAGTTCAGCCTCTGTCTGTGCAGGCAGCACCCTAAAAAAAAAAAAGGGATGGCCTCCTCCATCTGCTGCAAACACATCTGTTTTACCCATTGGCCTTGAGTACAAGTGATAATCTCATGCTGGGAATAGCAGACTTGGGAAGGAGCCAGTGTTTAGACTTCCTGCCAGGCAGACTTGCTTTCCTTGAGAATTTAGGGCCCTTGTATATATTTTTGGGTATTGAGAACTTAAGGGTGCGCTTTATGCAACAAGAAAAAACGTTCTCCGGGGGAAACATTCTGTCCGGCTTTTACAAGGGAATTGTTTGCAAAGTGGTTCTGTACAGGGGGAAATCAGTCCGATTGCAGGAAAATTAAATCCTTACAAAAGTGTGTAAATGCTGTCCTACAAAATGCCCAAAGTAACTCGGTTAGTGGAGGCTTTATGGGTCTTCAGAAACCAAATGTTGTTCTCGTTACAGATGGGAAAAGTTGTGATTCTGTGCGATGCTCTCAGGGATTGTGCAATTTAGCACTCGTCAGTGTGACGTTGTGCGACTGGAGCCAGCAGGCTAATGAAGTGTCTGAGATACATAATACGTACTAGAGAAGCGGAGGCTAAGCACCATTCTCCCATGCAATCACTTCTGGCCGACTGGTAGACTAGAGAAAGAGAATTGAAAAGGTTTCCCGCGAGTCTGCCAAGACAAACATCTTTGAAAAGCTTCTGAATGAAGCGGTTCATAGATTCTTAGCAGAGGGGAGCCGTGTTGTCCCAGTTCATATCACCGGGACAAAAATTACAAGAACCTATTGCACAAGAACATAGGACTAGTGTCAACTTATTATCACACAGTTCCAAAAAACCACACACACACTGAGCGTGCAACTTGCGAGATTCCTGCTGGGTGAAAATGAACAGTCTTTAAATTGATTTAAAGGACAGAAGGAAAAAAAAATGGTTATAATAATAGTAAATATTATTTTTTTTAAATCACAGGAAGTTACTAATTAATAAAAAAAGATATACATGATTACGTCTTGCAACCATGCACGATTGAAGATTTTTGTTTTTTAATATAGTCTCTCCCTAAGCCATATCATCTCATACTTGCATTAAAAGTGGACAAAAAGAAAAAAAAATAACACTGTTTATCCAACTCATGCAAAGATCTAGCAAGACCATGGCGAATTGGGCAGAATTTATAAAATTGGATAACAAATACCAATATAAAAAAAAAAAAAAACAATATTGTGAAATGGGAAAATTATCTTCACGTGTCTATGAGCGAGACACTTTGGAGTGACGCTTTAATTAGAGTTAACAAAATAATATATGATCTCTCACTGGGGGGGGAAACCTTTTTTTAAACGGACCAACAATGGTATATGGTCCCTAGAAGAACAGCTCTTATGTCTCCCAATAATTCCGACATATGTTGGGGCTGTGGATAGGGTTGCTACCTTTTCTTTAAAAAAAAATACCAGCCAAACTATTGCCTCTATAGGCTTAACATTGGCCTCAAGCCATTTTTTTTTTTACCAGCCATGTGTCAACCCTAGCTGTGGCAGTTCCGTTGGCACGTATATATCCACATTTGGTGGCGCTGCCAGTAGTGTATCTTCCATAAGGCAAACAAGGCACTCGCCTAGGGCGGCACTTTGCCAGTGGGCGGCACTTTGCCAGAGGGTGTTAAAGCACACTTCTGGTGCTTCAGACATTTTAACTCCCTCCCCGAGCGTTCAACAAGCTTTAGCTCCTTCCAATTAATCGGGGTGATGGGGGCATGTAATGGACGTGGTGGGGGTATGTAATGAGGGTGATGGTGGCATGTAATGGGGTGATTGGGCATTTAATGTGTGTGCAATGTGGGTGATGGTGCATGTCGTGGGTGTGCAACATGGGTGATGGGGCATGTCGGGGGTGTGCAACGTGAGTGTGTGTGTGGGGGGGGGGGTGCCCGAATTTTGTCTGCCTAGGGCAGCACAAAACCAAGATACGCCACTGGGCGCTGCCCAAGAACTAATTAACTCTAGGACTTTGCATTTGACCTACTAAGAAGAATAGACAATTTTACTTTACCTAGAAAGCCCTGTTACATTCCTAATATCTCCTGTATATTTCAAGTTTTTTTTGTTACTTGCATATTAACATTTTTTTTAAAGAATAGGCACTGCGGAATGCGTGGGTACCAGTGAACTCCCCATTTCAGTACAAAGAAAGGAAGAGATGGAATCAAGGTCTGACGGCAGCCCCATGGCGGAATTTGGACCAGAATCAAAATCCAGGGGAGGGTGAGATGGGGGGGGGGTAGGTTGTGGTGCATTACGTGCGAACGATCAAAGGCTAGGTATCAAGCCGACTTCACAACAATTCAACAGAGATCACAGGGATGCTTACAGGCACCACAAGTAATCCACATTGCATAAGGCATGTTGTCTGACTTGGATCCTTGTGGCATGCTATTGCATCAGAAGTGTGAAGGTTTACTGTGCCCTTTTGCTCCCATCCTGACCGCCTGTTGCTGATTTTTTGGAAGCCAGGCCAAGCTCCACTTATTTTATTGGGAATATAAAAACAGGCTGGAAGAAGGCAGCAGATTCAGCGCTCCCTGGCACTTTGATTGTGATTCTGAACCCATGAAACCAAATGTGTTGACAGCTTCCTGCTTGTAGCTTCCATCACTTTCTAATCTCCCTCCCCTGCGGGGACAAGCAATATCCCCAGTGATAAAGTGCACCCTGGGGTGAACCATCAAGTCACGTTTGGTTTAGCCGTGGGTACTATGTAGTATGAAGTATGCTGGCACATGCTGGTGAAGAGGCTGGCAATATTATTCATGAAAGAGAACCCTGCAGGGAATTGAAAAGGTAATGGCATACTTAAGGCCAAAGTAGATGACTTGGGGGAAAAAAAATCTCCTATTCATACTTGAAAATCAGCAATGACTGGGACATTGTTAGATCTGCGTGAATTACAAATGAAAACAGCCGGTGAGATAGCTCAATGGGCTAAAGCGACAGCTGCAGAATCGGTTTGGTTGGATTCCCGGCCGGGTTGTATTACCCTTCATTATTCCGAGGTAGACGAAATGAGTTCCATTAACCCCTTCGTGACGCAAGCACCAAAACGTCACGATCTGTTCCTGGCCACCGATCTAGCCAGGAACACTCTGGCAGAGACCCGATCAGGGTCTTATTAGACCCTGTGGGTCCCTGCCAAAAAATCGCGAGACCTCCGGACGTCACGTGTGAGGCGTCACGTGTGAGGCGTCACGTGTGAAGCGTGCCCGAACCCGGAAGTTCGGGCACAGCTCGATTTAGAGAAATGTAACCGGTGCTCGCTCAAAGTGGCCTCATCTGACAGGTGGGATCCCGCTGTAAGTGCCTGCAGCGGGATCCGAAAACAGCTCATCACGGGGAGCCGCGATGAGCTGTTTAATACAGGACGTTCTATGCCGTCCTAACGACTTTAAGGCACTTAAAGTCAGGACGGCATAGAACGTCCCAACGTCACGAAGGGGTTAAACTGGGTAATAATACCCAATAATGAGGTCACAGGTTATGTTCCAGTTAAGAATGGAGAAAGGTATCCCAACTCACGGTAAGATCAGAAATAGCAAAACAGAGGAATTAGAAATGTGGTGGGAGCAAGCCCTACAAGAGATGGTGCTTTAAAGTAATTAGTTACTCGTTTATTGTTTGCCAATCATGTCTATATACATACATATCTGAGTAATTAGATCCAGAAGACACCAAGCTGATAACCTGCACACTGTTTATGTTGCTTTTGTTTTTTTCTATGCGGTTAACTGTTGGGCTTATAGCGATTTATAGTATTTCTGTGACTTAATGCTACCTGGTACCGTATTGGTTTTGTTGTTATGTTCTATGTCATTATATGATACCATATATGGATGGAAAAATCAAAATCATGAATTATAAATAATAAAAAATAAATACCCAATAATGGATGCTGGGCAAAAGCCAAATCTCTAGGACGTACTTGAAAACCCGGATTCTGCTTAAATACATTGTTATTATGACTAATTAGCAGTCAGGCTGATAGGTACTAATTCAAGTGGAAGTTAGCAAGTGAAGCGTAGGAACTAGGTTTGAAAGCAAAGCCTTGGAATTTCACCTAGTGAACCGTGATAAGATGGCCAGAGACTTGCAAAATTAGAACAAAATAACGGAGTTGGAGGTGATTTTTTTATTTATTTTTTAATTAAATGTAAAAAAATATATATACATATATATGTTTATTTTTTTTACAATTATGTTACTAATTCACCTATAAAATAAATTGATTCTGAGAGAAAAGAGAGAAAAGAATCTGAGCATGACTTTCTCAGCAAATTGTTTATTTGTGTTCTCCTGCAGAGATTTGGGATTTGAAACGAAAGAGAGGAATTTACTGGGAGCCTAAAAGGACGGGTAGGGGATAGATCAAGGAGCAAGGCTTGCTGGTGCCACACATCCAAGAGGGGATGGGAGGGAGCACCTAGCCCCCTCAGACACTACGTCAACATAAACATCCTTTAATAGATGCTGGAGCCTCATAATTTTCTTTATTTTGTTGCCCCCGTGAGTTTGCTGGGAATTCACCGCAGCTTAGGTGAGGCGTGTTTTCATTCAATAGCTGCGCCACGCTCCCAAGTGCCTCCAGGCAGACTGCTCTGCTGTGAGATTTATCAGTGACTGCATGCGAAAAAAAATAAATAATAATAATAATAATTACCCACCCGGGTTTAAAGAGACTGCAACTTTAACAAGTTCATTTTCTGGACAGAACTCTGCTTCTGTCATTCCTGAAAGAAGCAGCAGCAGAAAAAGGGTGGAACAAATGCATATATATTTATTTAGATCACTTAATATTCTATAAATCCTTTTGGAATCCCTTTGAGCATTGCATGGCTAAACCAACAAATAGCTGACATAATGCAGTTTGGGGTAATAATCTGCATGGCAGAGCCCCTGTATGGACAGAAAGGGGGTCTTCTTTATAAAAAGAAATTGTGGAAACGGTATTCCCTGATGGCATTGGCCTCTTTCAGCAGGATAATGCTCCCTGCCACAAAGCAAAAATGGTTCAAGAATGGTTTGAGGAACACAACAACAAGTTCAAGGTGTTGACTTGGCCTCCAAATTCCCCAGATCTCAATCCAATCGAGCATCTATGGGATGTGCTGGACAAACAAGTCCGATCCATGGAGGCCCCACCTCGCAACTTACAGGACTTAAAGGATCTGCTACTAACGTCTTGGTGCCAGTTACCCCAGCACACCTTTAGAGCAGTGGTGTATCTTGATTTTGTGCTGCCCTAGGCAGACAAAATCCAGGCACCCCCCTACCCAAGCTGCACACCCACGTTACACACCTAAGACATGCCCCATCATTCAGACCCACATCAAGCTCATACTCCCATCACACACACACTCCCATCACACTCAGTCACACACTCCTACTCCCATCACACTCAGTCACACACTCCGACTCCCATCACACTCAGTCACACACACTCCGACTCCCCTCACACTCAGTCACACACACTGTCTCCCATCACACACACTCCGACTCCCATCACACTCAGTCACACACACTGTCTCCCATCACACACACTCCGACTCCCATCACACTCAGTCACACACACTGTCTCCCATCACACACACTTACCGTTCCCTGGTGGCTAGTGGCAGGCAGCATGGTCCCTCCATGCTGCCTGTTCGGCTTCCCGGCGATTGTGCCGACAGGTCACGTGACCGGGCGCGCGTATGACGTCAGCACGCCCGTCACGTGATTGTCGGCACTTCCGTGTCGGCACACTGCACGAGGAGCCGAACAGGCAGCACGGAGGTTTCTCTGTGCTGCCTGTTCGGCTCCCCGTGCAGCCTGGCAGGCAGAGCGATGGTGAGGGGGGATCCTCCGATCCCCTCTCACCTCCATCTCTGCCTGCAAGTGCTGTCTTTTTTTTTAAAGGGCCGCGGTTTTTTTTACATTTTTTTTTTTCAGTGCTGGGGGGCGCTGCCGCCCCCCAAAATTTGCCGCCCTAGGATGCCTCGCGGTAAATACAGCACTGCTTCAGAGGTCTAGTGGAGTCCATGCCTCGACCGCTCAGGGCTGTTTTGGCATCAAAAGAGAATCTACACAACATTAGGCAGGTGGTCAGAATGTTATGGCTGATCGGTGTCTTGGTCTCATTACACAAGAGGTCAAAGTGCGATACATTGTGTTGACCAGTCATGTTTGGATAACCAAAAGGTGTGATGGTGTGGACATTTGCAAACACAACTGCGTTCTAGTGAATAAGGCAATGACCAGTCTGCACAGGCAATCAATCTAAGGAGGATTAATTGACTGCACTTACAGTACATACAGTGATAACACTGTATATACTGCGCGTTACAAAGATTCGCTCGTCATGAATAGGTTGCGGTGCAAGCCTGCGTGTACAAGAGCGTGAGAACATGACACTCTGTATTACAGCAACACAACAGCCAAGGTTCCACCGGGGGTCCGGTTAGCATCCTGCTAAATTTGTCTCCCTCGGACTGAGGAAAGAGTTCCTGGCCAATAAGGTGGGGGTCAGGCAAAAATATGGCAAATCTCCCGTTCCAAACACAAAAGAGGTTTAGAATTTGGCCCCAGTGGGGGCTTGTCTTCCCACACTCACTCATTTCATGGGCATGAGGCTGGCTCGGCTGCATTACCATGTGGTTTTGATTTGGGGAAATTGCTCTGTGCTTGTTTTACTCCTCAAAATCAAGAGCTTTAAATCGACCTCCTCCGCATGTTACTACAGAAAGAGAGTCAGAACCGGCAGAGTGTACCGAAATGTGTCCCACAACTGTACTGCGAACAAACCGTACAAACCAAGCACACACCAGCTAACAAATAGGACTGACGTATAACCAAGCAGTGCTGGGGCAAAGCTCTAAACCCGGAGCAATCAGCGTGGAAACCAATGGAACGCTTCTGCTGATTGTTCCTCTGCCAGATCACTTTAGATTGCTCCTGCTTGGCTGATTTCACAGAATTTGCTCAAGCACAGGTGCGTTACGCCAAGACTGATCATCCTAATCTCGGTATATTAATGCATGACATCATACCAATAACCCTGCAATCTGTCGATGTGCAGCAGGTCGATGGATGCAACAGTAGGGTGCATGTAAATGGTTAATCATTTAAAGAAGAAGTAGCTGGGAGTAGGAAGACAATCTTTTACAACTCTCTTTTCTGTGACCATTTGGGTTTTATTCCTCCCCCCCCCCCCCCCCTTTTTTCTAGCTGGGGTTTCACATTCTACAGATGTTGCCGGCAGTAAGATACATGAGATTCCTAGCACGGGAGATTTGTAATCAGTACTGTTTGTTATCTCACACCCCAAATCTCACCAGAGACTCACTGTTTGGCAGAGAGGGACTCTACACATCCTGTACTGCCAAAATATATGTTATACTCTTTCAATGGCAGAAAGGCATGCAACAAAAATCAATTAAATTCTCTCCATTGTGCTTAAACAAAAAACAAGAAAATGCCCCCAGCTTTACTCACAGTAGGACCTGTCAACAGTGCCAGATTGCCCCACATCCCTATCCAAAGAGCCAGAATGCCCCCACATCCCTGCCTATAGGTTCTACATCCCTGTCCAAACAGCTAGATTGCCACCACATGCCAGTCTACAGTGAAACATTGCTCCACATCCCTGTCCAAAGAGCTAGATTGCTGCCACATGCCAGTCTACAGTGACACATTGCCCCACATCCCTGCCTACAGGCTCCACATCCCTGTCCAAAGAGATAGATTGCTGCCACATCCTAGTCTACAGTGACAAATTGGCCCACATCACCGTCTTCAGTGTTACATTGGGGGCAGCCAGAATGTCTGTGCAGGTAGCACAAAGCAGTGAGGAAGGATGTACAACGGACAATGGTAATGCCGCTCTGCTGCTGGTCTAGGCAGAAATATAACACCAGTGAAAGCAGAACCAGCGCTGCCATTGTCAGTGGTCCATCCTCCCAGACCAGGGAGAAATTTGGTATGTGGGGGCAAACTGGTATAGAGGAAAGGTTATGTGATGAAGGGGTGCAACCGGGAGAGGAATGGGTGCGACCAATGATTGTTGGGGGTGCCCCAGTATATTCAGGCCGACGGCAGAACAAAACCTAATGTAAATACACCACTGACCCCAACATTGCTGGTTGTGACTCCAATAAACGCTTTTAGTAGCTTCCCTGTACATAACATGTCCGCTCTTCTTTTGTCAATCCACTTTGTTCAACAGGACTTTAGGGCTTATACATTGCTCAAGAGAGTTAAACCTAGCAATTTGCTGCCCACTGTATTTCTCAGAGCTAAATCCTTCTCCCTCCTCCCCCCCCCCTCAGCATGTTCCAGTGTGCGATGTGCATCTGCATATCTACATTACACGCACTGGGAATCTCTGGCCTCGAGTCCTCCTGATTATTTTTAGTAGCATTACCCCGTCTGGGATATCTGGTGGTCTCTTTAATATCTCCCTGGGCTCCGCTGGCCTTCTAAAAATGGCAATCCAACTAATATGTAAAGTGTAAAAATAGCCCGAGCCAGTGTTTTATCCTTTTAGCTCCAGTGTGGTCACTCAGTCTATCTGTGTTGGTCCTGGAGTAGCCTGACATCACCAGTGGGGTCACATGATAGATTTCCACTGGAGAGAGTAGCAAAGAGCAGGGCATTTGGGGAAAAAGCAGAAGCCTCGTCTACAGAAGGTCATTAGGTCTTGTCCCTGTACTAGAAGGGTATACATAAGGAACATGATAATAAAGTGGAACTATCAGCCGGAATGTACTTTTGGTTGATAAGGCAATTGTTCCAGTTTGAGAACAAACCCAGCATTGCTCCTTCTGCATAGACCCCCAAATCACTATAAATAGCACAATATACGCATGGGCTCAGCAGAGGGGGCCTTTGCTCGTCCCATGCAAAAATGTCAGCAGAGTGAGCCAGTTACTTCCCATGGAAGCATGGCATGTCATGTCAAAGGTACATGACACTGACATCACAAGTAGCACAATGGAAAAATGAAGTTTACTTTAAGTCCTTTCACCCTGGGGAATGTCAGGAAATGTCCTGCCATCAGTAGAGCAAAATTGGCAGGGGAGAGTATTTGTCAGAGGGTGTTGGGGTGGGGAGGAGTTCAAAGCTTGATGGGGGGAGGGAGGTTGAGGTGGGAGAGGATTCATTTTTTTTTTTTCTCTTCTTCTCTCTCCAGATGAAGGCTCTGTGCCAAGAATAACAGCCGACTCCAGCAGGTCGGCACAGGAAGAGAGGCTGAGAAGTGATTTGTAGGCTGGAGCTTTGAGCCAGAATCCTTGTTACTAAAAAAGGTCTCTAGAGGTGCATTAAAAAAAACACACACACATTCACTTTTGGTGCAGCGAGGAGGCTTGCTGGCTGATAAAGTCACACTCTGGTCTTTTCTCTTTTGCATCTTTCTCACTGGCCGACATCCAATTTTCCAGAGTCCACAACATAAGGGGTGGATAGGGCTGTTTGTCCCCCACCCCTCCTCTGTTACAAGCAGGGGCAGCTATAGGTCTTCTGAGACCTGAGGCACAAATCAGGTATACACAGTGTCCAAACTCTCAAAGTAGAGAACAAAACAAATAATCAGAGATATACGTTGCATTAGCAGAATGGCAAGGCCAACCAAGTGAGTCCATTTAGATAAAATGCGTTTTAAAATAGGCCTGCTGTTTATGACATCGCCTTGTGGTTTAAAATACGTATCTCCCAACTTCTAACCTTTGGCGAATTCGGATTCCGGGGGGGGGGGGGGGGGGTGAGTGGGATAGCTCGGGAGGTCGAGTGGCATGCGCTCAATGCTGTCATTGAAACTGGCGGCTCTAGTGTGCATGCACGAATGAGATTGGGACTGCAGGATTGTGGACCGGAACCCCGCTGCCCCGGGACAGAACCTCAAAATCAGGACTGTCCAGCACAAAATCGGGACAGTTGGGAGGCATGGATATGCAAATTTCTCATTGAAAGAGGTTCATTTGCATGTCGTGACGCAAAGTGAGACACCACAGACACGGTTATAAAAAACCCACACATTTTCCTTTTCATTTATGCATTTGCTTGCAATTCTGCTAACACAATACATGCACGGATCATAATTATGCGGAATGATATTAACAATAGCAGGTTATTAACACCTCTTATACGCCGGCCAAAAACATACTTCTCATGCGCATCCCGCGACTGGCCTCGCTGAGCGGCGCTGACAGCACCAGGATCTGCTGAGGCTTTGGGAGATAGTGCTGACAGCACAGAGATTACCAGCTGCTAGATTATAGCACACATTAACCGCAGAGACAGAGATTGCAAATGAAAAAGCACATTAAAAAAGAAAAAAAAAGCACATTAAAAAAGAAAAAAAAAGCACAGCCCTGGAATATCACTTTCAAAATGGACTCCATGCAGCACACCACACAGTTAACCCCTTGAATGCCATGAATGACTCAGTTATAAACTTGTAAATACAGAGGCTCTAGATTGTAAGCTCTGCGAGCAGGGCTCCCTTCCTCATGTATCAGTCTGCCCCTGCTCGTCTAACATAGGATGTAGTTCCCTTTTTATGCTCTGTACCCATGCTACGGAAATTGTTGGTCAGAAAGGAGAGCCTCTCTTACAGCACTGTATTGTCCAGGTGAGGGAGTGTAACGCTAAGCCCGGAAGGTCCTGACACTATTCCGATTCTATGGGCAGAGGGGTCAGCGAAACCAGACCCTGTTGGTCCCGCAAAAAAAAAGCCCAGAGGCTGGGAAGATATGCCTCTACAGCCTTCTTCAGTGGGAAACGCAGCCGATGTATGTGCGCTGGACAAGCACACAGACATCCTCTCAGACTGCCTCGCTAACCAAACATCAGAGATCATGTGCTCGGGGTGAGTCCTGGGTGCTAGAGGTAAATGCTGTAAGTGTAATCTGGGTGGTGGGAGTTAGTCCCTGGGGTGTGACCTGGGTGCTGTGGTACATTCTGAATATAATGTGGGTGCTGGGGTAAGTCCTGTAAGTGCTGGGGTAAGTCCTGTGAGTGCAATATAGATTTTCAGTCTCCAGGGTTAGGGAGGTCTGCACATGCCGAGTGACAGCACCTCCATTCGACATCCCAAGCTCCGCCTCCTGCGTTCTGCATTACTGTTGAGAAGAAGCTGGGAGGTATACGGAGATGCAAATCAATAAAACTAGATAACACGCCCCATGCTGATCATCCTGCATGCGTCGCTGCAAGCCTGGTGACTGCAGGTCAGTGGACAAAATTGCCAAATAGTTTTTCACTCTCGCTTCAAAACCAAAACCAAATTTACAAAATGTAAAAAAAAAAAAAGTTTAGTGTCTGTTTAATAGTGATACATGTCCATTTATTTCCCAACTGCACCACCAGTACTTCTCTACCCGCCCCCCCCCCCCCCCCTTGTAGATATTCATCACATTTTCCAGATTATTTGAAAATATACATCTGGAAAAGTTGTATTTATACAGCTTTATTTCTAACGTGTTTTACTGCACCTGCTATAAGCAGATATTACAGAGAATTTTACTGCAGTGTTCACACACCAAGCAATTTCTTGCCAAGAAAGGCTTTACTATTTCCATGCACTGCTCACCTATATCAAAGCAGGTTTTTACGTCAAGCCTTCCCAATAGTCAGTGTAACCTTTGGGACACTTGTGCCTTCAAAGATGTGAGATTGCAATTAAAGGGACTGTCTGGTGGCCAAAATGCATCTTCCAAATATTAAGTACTTTAAAATGCATGTCTTTCATTTTTCATTGCTTAAAATATAAAATACTTACAGCTAGAAGAAATTGTGAAATGACAGCAGTTTGCAAGAAACAAGGACTGCCCACACTAGCAGAGTAAAAGTAATTTCCTTTTTTGTTGTTTTTTTTGCTGCAGGAACCAATAAGAATAATGTCATTCAAATTAATGGAATATCCTGTCACCTTCTAGTGATGTCATCAGACAATGTGTTGCACTGTTAAGAGATCCTACTGTGTACAAGAGCAAGGTCACTCATAAGCCACTCCGTAGACTCAATTTGAGGAGGACAGGAAGTGACTATATGAAACAACACTTTATATCCTCAGTGACTATATAATCAGTGCTGCTGCACCTGCAGTAAACATGCAGAGTAATCACTAGGGAGGACTTGAGTCAAATATTAAAAATGTATTATTTACAGAATGCCTGCATCAAATCACACAGGGATAAAAGCCTGTGCACTATACAAGCAGTGATCTTCCTCTTGCACCAAAGTGAGTTTGGGGACTAGATGATGATCAGTGTATGAGGCTCAGCACAGACTTCTCTTACGCCTCAAATAGGTCAGAATTTAAAGCTATCGCTGCAGGAGCACAAATAGGTCACCACCTGCTTTGGTCACCTGGCTGTCACCTGTGTTCCTGACAGGGATCCCTTTTCATCAGCGACCTGAAAAGACAGGCAGTGACCCAAGAGCTTGCAATCTAATGTCACAAGTAAAATAAATAAATAAAGTTTTTTTTTTTCTGGGCAAAAAATTGTCCAGAAAAAAAAAGGAGTCTGCATCCTCAATCTTTAAGAGGGAGCAAATGAAGGATTTTGTTTTAGAGCACATACTCCCCCAACGTATAATTATTTTATGCGGGAGTTCTAACCTTTCCCACTTTGTCTTATTTTGGCAGGTCACATGTAACCCTCCCTCGTCCTGTGTCACTGCCAGCCCGTGACAGTCCCTTTCCCCCGGTCATTTCACACCTCCCCACAAACAAGTTTACCTTTCACTTTCTATTAATATTGAACGGCTGAACTCCAGGTAACTGCTGTCGGTAATGAAAGATGCCTTTGATGGGCACTTCCAAGATTCAGCAAGGCCGGCGGTGTGAACCAACTACTCCACGTGGGCCAGAGATCTAGTCGACGATCTGAAATCATCCACACAATTAGCGCATCTTCCATTTATTTACTGTCATACAAGCGGCGCTTTAGCAACACTTAGGGCTTTATTTTTCTAACTCGTCTACTTTGGCCTTAAAGGGACAGTCTAGTCCCCAAACTCACTTTGGTGCAAGATGAAGATCACTGCTTGTATAGTGCACAGGCTATGATCCCTGTGTGATTTGATGCAGGGATTCTGCATAAATCACATTTTAAATTTTTAAAACCCAGTGATTACTCTGCATGTTTAATGGAGATGCGGCAGCACTGATTATATAGACACTGAGGATCATTTAGTTACTTTCTCCGCTCCTGGAATTGAAAACATGGTGTGGACTGTGATAAACTTGCTCTTGTGCACAGTAGGATATCTTGACACATTGCCTGATGACATCACTAGAGAGACAGGAAATTCCATTAATTTGAATGACATTATTCTCATTGGTTCCTGCAGCAAAAAAAAAAAAAAAAAGAAAGAAAAGGAAATTATTTTTACTCAGCTAGTGTGGGCAGTCCTGGCTTCTTGCAAACTGCTGTAATTTCACAATTTCATCTAGCTGTAAGTATTTTATATTTTAAGCAATGCAAAATGTAAAGCATGCATTTTAAAGTAGTTTGAAAGCACATTAATATGCATCAATATTTAGACAATACATTTTGGGCACCAGATAGTCCCTATAAGTTTGTTATTGCCTTCACAGCTCCCTGCAATGCTCTTTTTCATGAATAGAGCCCTGCACTTTGTGCATTTATATCATTACCTTTATCTTTAAAAGCAACAAAGTTACCCTTTTTATTCTCAAAACTATGACTATACAATATTCCAAATCAGCAAAACAGGGTTACAGTAACTTTATATGTGGCTTTACAATCGTTTGCCAGCTTGTGACGAGAATGTAGGATTGCAGAACTTGCACCAGCTATCCTTGGGCCCGCCACTAGCTGCCCTTTCTGTGCAACTCTGTGCCGCAGACCATGTTGCACTCTGTGGTTAGACCTTGGGAGCAGTCACAGTCTAGGGTCCTGTTACCATTTAAAAAAAATAGGCTTGCAAAATGACACTGGAAGTAAAGCATTACTATTATTGAGACGGGCAGAGATATAAACATTTAGAGCCATTTAAAAAAAAATAAACACTCTGTTTCTGGAAGAGTGTAGTGTCATTGAATGGATCCTGCTCTCCCCATCAAACAGGCTGCTTCATTTAAAACTCACCACTACTGAATAGGGATAGACAACCTCTGATAACCCGAAGCATCACTGGAATCACAGTCTTATCATTAGTTACAGTACTGCCACATTCCTCCATTATAACAACAGCTACAGTTAGGTGGAGTTTCTGAGGATATCCCTGGCTCAACCAAGTGTGCATGTTACGTCAGGAGCGCTTTTTAAAATATTTACTGCATAGAAAGAAAGGAAGAGCCACTGTTATTCTGCAATACATCACACTGCTAATTTACTGCACAGACAGACCAAAGGAGGAGCATAGAAAGGATCCAGTCATTGATATAAACTGTTTTTTTTTCCCCCTCCAGCATTTTCAGTAAGTGGCTCACATTTTTCTGGTTACAGCAATCTAACTAGCCAGTCAGCCAGCAAAATACCAGCCAGCCCTGAGGCCTTAGATTGTTATAGATGCAGCAGGGAAGTAAACTTAAACTATGTTTACCTTATAACATTTCCTGGCAATTCTGCAAGCACAAGCATATGTACATTGATTCTTGTGCTCTAGAACCAGATTCATCTCTACCTTGCACCGAAAAATTGGATACTCATTTCCTTGACCCTATAGTTTGACCCTATAGTCTTAACTCAGCTTGGTGTTATTTAAAAGTTAATACTTTTTTTTAAAGGGACAGTCTAGTCTCCAAACTCACTTTGGTGCAAGATGAAGATCACTGCTTGTATAATGTACAGGCTTTTATCAGTGGGATTAATGCAGGTATTCTGAATAAATCACCTTTTAAATATTTGACTCAAGCCCTCCCCAGTGATTACGCTGCATGTTTACTGCAGGTGTGGCTGCACTGATTCTATAGACACTGAGGATATAAAGTTTTGTTTCATATAGTCACTTACAGTCCTCTTCAAACTGAGTCTAAATGAGAGGCCTATGAGTGACCTTGCTCTTGTGCACAGTAGGATCTCTTAACAGTGCAACACATTGTCTGATGACATCACTAGAGAGACAGGATATTCCATTAATTTGAATGACATTCTCATTGGTTCCTGCAGCAAAAAAAAAAAAAAAAAGGAAATGACTTTTACTCATCTAGTGTGGGCAGTCCTTGTTTCTTGCAAACTTCGGTAATTTCACAATTTCTTCACAATTTCTTCTAGGTATAAGTATTTTATATTGTAAGCAATGCAAAATGTAAGACATGCATTTTAAAGTACTTTGAAAGCACATTAATATGTATTAACATTTGGTAGATGCATTTTGGGCACCAGACAGTCCCTTTAAGGGCACATTTTATAACGTTAATGTACCAACATGTAAACTGGTTCACTGCGACTATATAAAGAGCTTGATTACATTTGTGCTTTTAAACTTTGCTGCCCACTATGGATACACCACAAGTCAAGGTATATATTACGCCTGCCTCTGGATGGAGATATGCGGCTATTCACATTGCTTGTTGGTCTGTACAAAGCTCCTGCGCGGGGGAGAAGCAGCATGTACTTCGGCAGTTACATGCCACTTCTTTCCCAGTGCCTAATTAGCAGATCACCATGCAACCTGCAGCAAACAGTGGGTGATTTTCTCTCAATGCTCCCTGCAGTAACAGTAACAGTGAGTGACTGCATAATTATATACGTTTCATATTAAATGCAGGTATCTACTAAGCCACATGCTATTTTACCTACGAACAAGGATTGTTCTGAAAAAGATTACCTGCCTTCATAACAGCAGCAAAATGTACTATTACAGTTTAGTGGCATTTGCACCCTTGCAAACTGGTGTTCTTCCATAACATATGGACCAGTTATACAGTAAACCAGCCTAGTTATTGCTATAAACTTCTTTAATAACATCAGAACTCCACCTGACCAAACAACCTCAATGAAGTCCGAATGGTACCATGTGAAAAAAGCATGTGCACTCAAAGGGGTTATTCAGAAAAGTCAATTCTACCTCCCTTCTGATGGTCCAACCACCATGCAAATTAATAGAATAGTTCCTACAGTATAGACCTTTTTTTTGGAACTTTGTCCCAGAATTGGCTCTTATAAAACCACCCTCAAAAGAATTGTATGCCGTTATGTGAACAAATGTTTTCGGAATCCCCATTTATAGGAAACATATGCTCTTTGGAAGGGCCACATTTTTGTTTTTGGAGAACTATGTATGGAATACGAAACAGGGCGAATATTCTCCCCCCTTTTCAATACTGGAAATCCCCACTGCTTTTAAGAATTATTTTGATTTCAAAGACTGGTCCCCCCCCCCCCTCCAATCTATCCTTAACTTACTCTGAAAATAGAGCAAGGCCCTTGGATCCTACCCAGTTCTCAAATCAATTTCCTTTAATCTCCCCTCTGGTTCAACCCATATAAGATTCTACTGATCCTTCAATTGAAACTGATAGTAAACTATATACTTTCAACCAAGAAGATGAAACCAGCCCCAGCCCTTATCTCCCATCTCTTAGAGCGTTACCTTAGACCTGCTAAGGTGATCATCTCCCAATACATCTGAAGAGTAGCACTTAATTTAAATGGAGATCATAGACCGAGCACAGATTGAGAGCAGGTGTCACAGTTCCCTGTGGAATTTTCGGCAATATCTGCGGTAAAAACTTGAAAGCGGGTTTTATTGGCTAAGGTTAGACAAAGGAAGGAGGAGGTGATATGTACTCCCCTGTGGCATTTGCAGCTCTCCCTTCTGCTTTTTACCTGCTTACTAGAAACGGGCAAAGGAACATGGGCCTTTCTATCAGGGGTAAGTAACCAACAACTATATTACCGCTAATAAACAGGATAGAGCTTCAACTACCTTAAAGGCCCAGTAGACATTAGAACGGATAAAATCCAAACATATTTCATAGACTTCACTGCTGGGATAGCAAAGTCCTTGGATGGAGGAAAAATTAAATAAAAGAAATACTTATACTGTTAATGTGTAGATAATTTTACACATTGATATCGTTACACTGCATTATCATAACAAAATGCATATTCTACGGGGCTGGTTTATTCATCAGCTGATGTATATATTGCAGGACAACCAGATCTCATAACTGCTGCATTTAAAATCAGCGCTACTCTGGACGATACATGCAACTATTAGTGATTTTTAATCATATTCTCCTGCTAAAGTCTGGTCACATTATATATAAATTTGGGAATTGCTAGCGATAAATAGAGGGGTGAGATACAGAAGCACCTCCATACTCCTACAAAAATACATATTCCATTGCAAAACATTCAGTAATAGCACAATATTCTGCATGGGGCCATTCAGCAAACTCCATCCCCTGGAAGTCTGGTAACCACAAACTAGGCCACTGTCCACTAAATAATGCTATATATATATCGGAACACTAACTGACAGACAATGCCTGCTCTTCATTTGATCTATAACTCCCACCATGATCAGCCAGAATGTTACAAGAATGTTAATTGACAATTAGTTGCAAGTTCTGCATTCCTGCATGAATTGTTGTGACCTGGGAGGTTACAATAACCGCTGCAGATCCAATGGGGGTCATGTCTCAAGGTCAGTCCTGGGGCAAGGTTCTGAATATAGAACAAGCAGGGGAGCATTCCAGTGAATTCCATGGTAACTGCTCAGCCCCAGAGTTATTCTCTATACATTAGCCCATAGTTTGCTGTATGACAACAGATACTGAAGAGTTAAGGATAAATGCAAACGATTCACTTGCACAGAAAATTGCTTGTTACAGAACATAGGTTATTTCAGAAATTCCCTTCTCCATACCAGTTACAGATATTGGCACACACCTCATCATACAGCATCTGTTTTGAAATAGCCCTCTTCCTCCGATGTTTTCTTTTATTTTACCAGCCAACTTTTCTTTTCTTTTTTTTTTAAATATAGTTTCTGCATTTTCTGCAAGTGAGAAGAAACAGTCAAAGCCTGGGAACCGTTAATATTTATCAATGATAGCTCACCCTAATGTACTTTTAATTTCCAATTAACCAATAAAAGGCACAAAATGATTAAAACAAGATGTTTTTTTGTTTTTTTTTTGTCTAAAGCAGAAAAAGAACATTATCCGAGTGGCATTTTTATGCCTAGATTAATATGATTTCCCCGTCTGGATTTTCACCTCACTCTAAGATTGATTGATATAGATTGCACATTTTTAGTTTAAAAAAATATTTTTGTTGCAACAAAAAAAAGTTAATTTCACCCATAATATGTTTGAAAAAGGTCAGGGTGTGCTGTCTGCCTTGTGTACTCACTAGAAATTAGATACACTAGGGTCCAGCATCTGTAACGATTAGAGGTAAAGTATTATTTGTTTTTGGCTATTTGGGTTGACAAAGTCTTTTAGAGATTAGAATTAACGCTATTTGAGATCTGGACTCGAGTTCGATTGATGGGTGAGCAGTGTCTGCTTTTTTATACTCTTCAGCCATTTTCCCCCCACCTAAAATCTAACATTGTGACACACTACCCCTTCCCCAGGAATAGCTGCTCTGCAGATCACCTCTGACCTTTAGGATGTGTCAGACTGCTGACACATCCAGAGCTGGGAAGGAAACTCACAACACTGTAAGTGAGCAAGGGATGAAGTGAGTGTTTCATGATAGATGGGGAGGTCTTCATATGTACCCAGTCTATACAGAGGAATGCCTGAATTACACTGTGAATTTTTGATAATGCTGATTTTGTAAATACCAAAATACTGGATTTCATTGAGATACCACTGTAGACCTTACAAGATAGCTTCCAGCTTTTTTTTTTTTTTTTGGTTTTTAAAAAGGCATGTAGCAATAATCTGGGAATTCAGCCAAATTAAAAATGATTACACTGTTTTTTTTTTCTTTCTTTTTTTTTGGACTGATTTCTCACACGCCATAAAAAGATTTGTAGCCTGTAAAAGTATTAATGTATTGATTAAAATAAACATTGAACAAAATAGTTCATGGTGCTACACAACGGGCAAGCATCAGAAAAGTGGTTCATATAAAAAATTAGCCATGGGGTAAACATATATCACCCTTTTTTTTTTTTCCAATTCTAAGGGGAGCTTATGGAAAATGCATAGTGCAAGTCTGCGTTATAATTATTGTGGCGCCAGAGGTTCCAGTAGCGGTTATTTACAAAAGTCAAGTTCTCAAAGTGGGGTCTAAACGGCCGACTGGTTTCTAAGGTGACCGTGTGTCCCGGAAGTGACTTTTATTCATATTTTTTTTATTCTTGCATAACACGATACAAGGAAAGTCACTTTACCACTTGGCTCGGTGATACCTTTGCTGTGGTTATCAACACATGAAGTGGAATTTAAGGATTAAATATATTATTTACATAGTTCTGTCACTGAGGATTTTCTCAGGGATATTTTTATCAGACAAGGCAGACGGATTGACCTGTACCGGCCCAACCCTTGTAAAATAATTATTACGCCGAATATTAGGTTACCCCATCTAGTTTTTAAAATTTCATCGGCAGCACGGTCTGGGATCAGATTTGCAAAGGACTGATTTGTAACAACCCTAATGAGAGAACAATCAGGTAGGTAGGTACGTAGGTAGATAGGTACACACCATCAAGCTTTCCAAACATCTAACATGACCTACTGGGGTCAGTGCCAGTGGTGTATCTTGATTTTGTGCTGCCCTAGGCAGACAAAATCCGGGCACCCCCCTACCCAAGCTGCACACCCACGTTACACACCTAAGACATGCCCCATCATTCAGACTCACATCAAGCTTACACTCCCATCACACTCAGTCACACACTCCTACTCCCATCACACTCAGTCACACACTCCTACTCCCATCACGCACACTCTGACTCCCATCACACTCAGTCACACACACTGTCTCCCATCACACACACTCTGACTCCCATCACACTCAGTCACACACACTGTCTCCCATCACACACAGGTCACACACACTGTCTCCCATCACACTCAGTCACACACAGTCTCTCATCACGCTCAGTCACACAAGCTGTTTCCCATCACACACACTCTGACTCCCATCACACTCAGTCACACACACTGTCTCCCATCACACTCAGTCACACACACTGTCTCCCATCACACACACTCTGACTCCCATCACACTCATTCACACACACTGTCTCCAATCACACACACACACACACACACACACACACACACACACACACACACACATCCCATCAGCACTTACCTTTCCCTGGCAGGCAGGCAGCATGGTCCCTCCATGCTGCCTGTTCGGCTTCCCGGCGATTGTGCCGACAGGTCACGTGACCGGGCGCGCGTATGACGTCAGCGCGCCCGTCACGTGACCTGTCGGCACTTCCGTGTCGGCACACTGCACGGGGAGCCGAACAGGCAGCACGGAGGTTTCTCTGTGCTGCCTGTTCGGCTCCCCGTGCAGCCTGGCAGGCAGAGCGATGGTGAGGGGGGATCTTCCGATCCCTTCTCACCTCCGTCTCTGCCTGCAAGCACGGTGTGGTTTTTTTTTTTTTTTTAAAGGGCCGGATTTTTTTTTTTTTTTTTTTTTTTTAATTTTTTTTTTTTCAGTGCTGGGGGGCGCTGCCGCCCCCCAAAATTTGCCGCCATAGGCATCCGCCTAGGATGCCTCGCGGTAAATACAGCACTGGTCAGTGCACTAAACCATAGAGTGCAAAAATCAGCAAGTAAGAAGGAAATTGGAAATACACCAGCTTTTCCCATCAGCCAGAGATTATGCAAGTACTGTATGTGAGAGAGACATATATATTCAGCATTTAATTCTACAGACAGTCAAGAATTGCAGTACCAGCAGCAACAACTCCCATCATCCTGGAGCATCGGGACCTGCCAATAAAATAGCTCAGCCACATAGAAACATAGAATGTGTCGGCAGATAAGAACCATTCGGTCCATCTAGTCTGCCCAATTTTTTTTTAGTACTTTTATTAGTCCCCCTTTCCCGGTCTGATAGCTAGGATAGCCTTGTGTCTATCCCACGCATGCTTAAAATCCTTGACTGTGTTTACCTCTACCACTTCTGCTGGAAGGCTATTCCATACATCCACTACCCTCTCAGTAAAGTAATACTTCCTGATATTACTTTTAAATCGTTGCCCCTCTAATTTAAGACTATGTCCTCTAGTTGTGGTAGTTTTTCTTCTTTTAAATATCCTCTCTTCCTTTACTGTGTTGATTCCCTTTATGTATTTAAATGTTTCTATCATATCCCCCCTGTTACGTCTTTCCTCCAAGCTATACATGTTAAGATGCTTTAACCTTTCCTGGTAAGTTTTATCCTTAGCCACAATAAGATCTATGACGGCGTTGGCTAGCATTGCTGCACAGCAGCCAATAAGCTCTGTGTCACATAAACCCAGTAATTAAACAATGTTTTATATTACTGAGGACTCCTCAGAAGCAAACATAGTGGGAGCTATCCACTTAAAGTTCAGTGCAAGCGAATGGAGATGAACATTTCTTCAATATGCAAAGATTAAAATATTAGGAATACTTACAGGTACTGTGTCAACGTATAGTGTGAATGTAGAGAATAGAAAATAATCTATACATTGAGCTAGCAGAATTGCCGCAAATGCATCCAAATAAGAGCGAAATAGGTTTTAAAACATATTTTTCTCCAATTTTATGCATTTTATTGCAATTCTCCTAACTCAATGTATAGCTTTTAAAAAAAATCTCTTTACAGTCCCAATATAAGTAATGTTTAGGTTGACTGAGGCTGTTTTTATCGCTAGACAAAAATCCGTATATGTGATTAAAATCACCAGTGTCAAATAATTCAGGATTACTTATAAAACATATGTTCTTTAAGGCTGCATTTGATAAGATGAAGACTACACTTAAGTGTTCTCCTCAAGGAAACATGTCAATATATATAAATATACATGTATTAAAAGCATAAAAATACACTATAAAAACAGAAGAAATCCTGGAAAAAAACAAGAAAAAAAAAAAAAAAAAACATACCGGCAAACTGCCACGCATTTCTTGCAACAGTCTCGGCAATTTGTTTCATAATTAAACATTTGCTGTTTTTTTTTTAATGGTAAATGGATTGTCCTTTCTCCGAAATACATTTAGTATTGCAGTTTCCTAGTGGATTATATGTTTGTTGGAAGCATAGGCTTTTTATGACAATATTTGGGTAGTTTCTGGGGTGCAGTGTATGTTTATATGATGTGCTTCTCAAAAACAACAGAATCCAAGTGTCTATAGTCCAGACCTTGCAATCTATGCATGGGGGTTTCTCCAGCCCAGGTGGTTTGATTAGTTTGCCTGATCACTCCACCTGGATCCCTGGGAGAGGATTATGACACCTTGCCCTGTTTATCAAAGTGGTAGGAATTCATGTAGTATGTAGGAGGTAATCTGTTTGAAAATATGAACCTTTTCTAAAAATCCATGTCTGTTTTTTTGTATTTTTTAGGAATTCTGTGACTCTCTGGAGGTTATGACCACACAATACATATTATATAGGTATGTAACGCAAGATTCTACTGCTATATCATGACAACCATTCTTTAAATTAGAGAACTACTCAGACCTAAAAATAACCTAGACTTTTCTTAAATGCGTGCTCCAAATAATTAATAATAACTATAAAAAATGTGTTTGTTACAATTGGAATAGCAAGCAAGCAAACAGCAGAATTTGTTGTGCTCACCAGGGATTGGCCAGAACTTGGGAAAGGGAAAGAAAAGCAATCTGCATACCTCCCAACATTCCAAAGAGGGACACTTTTTATTTTGTGGGAGTGGCTATAATTAGGGCCGTACCGCAACATTTTCTGCGACTTAAAGGGACTGTATCAACAAAACATTATTTTTACAGTGAATGTAGAGAATAAAAAATGATGGAAAATGATCTATACATTGTATTAGCAAAACTGCAAGGAAATATGATAAATATTTTAAACATGTTTGTGGAGTCTCCTGCTTATGACATCATGTGTGGCTTGATATGCAAATTAGCTGGTTTTCTATGGGAAATGTGTAATTTGCATATGAGGCCACAGGGGACTCCACAGACACATTTAAAATACATCTGTTCTCCTAATTTAGGCATTTACTTGTGATTCTGCTAGACAAGACAATGTATAGAGGATTTTCAGTTATATATTTTTCTCTACATTCACAGTATAAGAACTTTAATGCGGTTTGGTAGCTATTTATATGTAATTTGAGAAATCATTTAGAACAAGAATAAAGTGGTTTTTATTTACACAAATTAATGTAAAAACACATTTCCTGCAGTTTAAACTCACTTTATTGTGAGTTTTATGGCTGTAGAGTCTGTGATCCACTCCCAGAAAAGAGGGACAATAAAGGAGGAAAGAGGGACAGGGGGATTTGAGTGTAAAATAGAGATGGTCCCCCCTTAATAGGAACACTTAACAGGTATAATCCACATTTATCTCTACAGGGGTAGAGGAAGGAACGACATCCTCAGAAACCCTGCAAAGTGGTATTTGTCAAGGTAAGCATTGCAAAAGAAAAGTAATTGCCTTTGTATCTTAACCATGGAAGTATTAAAATGCATTTATATATATATATTTTTTTTTATGTGAAATCAGGGTGGTCCAGTAATGTATGGAGATGCTGTAGCACAGAGAGGGTCAGGTCAAATCTGGGGCAGGATCGTTCCACTGGTTTCCATGGTGCTTCTCCCAGCCCTGACCTTTATACATGATTATTGTAGACCATCTCTCTGTCAGTGGATACAAGTTAATAATGTGTTATTCTGTGGGATGTAACATAGAGGGTCAGGGTTATTGCGAGAGGTCAGCTCTGGGTTAAAGTTCTAACAACCTGTATAACTTTACAGTCAACAGAAACTTTTCACTGTTCAAGAAACACTACAAGGTTTTTTTAAATTTAACCCTTGCACAACCAATCAGGGGTCTAGGACACTTCTTCGCCGCATTTTCATCGCTGACAGTTTTCATCGCTGACAGTTCAGCGCGGCAGTTAGAACGCTGAACTGTCAGCAATGAAGTATAACGCGGCCGTTTCACCGCGGCCGCGGCTATGTAAGAGCTGACAGTTCAGCGCTGAACTGTCAGCTCTTACAAATCTAAAAGTAAAACGAAAATAACCCCCCTAATAAATGATTCCCCCCCCAATAGTAACACTAAACACTAAACCCCAATACTAACACTAAACACTAAACCCCAATACTAACACTAAACACTAAACCCCAATACTAACACTAAAATTAACCCCAATACCAAAATTAACCCCCTAAACCCCAATACTAACCCTAATACTAACCCTAATACTAAAGTTAACCCCCTAAACCCCAATACTAACCCTAATACTAACCCCTGACCCCTAATACTAAAGTTAACCCCCTAAACCCTAATTCTAACCCTAATATTAACCCTAATACTAACCCCGACCCCTAATACTAAAATGAACCCCGTAAACCCTAATACTAACCCCGACCCCTAATACTAAAATGAACCCCCTAAACCCTAATACTAACCCTAATACTAACCCCGACCCCTAATACTAAAATGAACCCCCTAAACCCTAATACTAACCCTAATACTAACCCCCGACCCCTAATAGTAAAATTAACCCCTAACACTAAACACTAAACCTAATTCTAACCCCCTAAACCCTAATTCTAAACCAACTAAAATGGGTAAAATACTTACCTTTAGCGATGAAATGTCCCGCGATGAAATCTCCAGCGACGATCTGTCTTGTGCTGTAGAGTCGGCGGTGAAGCGGCTGCGCAGAAGCAGCCGCGATGAAGTGTCCCATCCCCCCAATCAGAGTCTGGGCACATCCACACTTGTCAGGTCAGAGCTTTGCTCTTCTAGTGCATTGCTCTTACATGGCATTTAGGTCCCCTCTGCTGATCTCAAGGGGGTCCGGTCTAGAGAGAGAGAGAGACAGTCGCCGACAGGATCAGATTACCTGCTTCCCAGGGAAACATGGCAGCTGCCCATCAGAGGATAGACTGGCATATACTATCAAACGAACACGCCAGTTTATCTTCACACTACTGGCACAAAAAGTTTAGTTGTTTAATAAACCAGACATGGCATTTCTTTTAGAGAAAATAGAGTGTTTGCCTGGTCCCACTAGTATGCATATAGAATTCAAGACTACGCATGGTATTCCTCTCTTGTAGTTTTAGAGGGTCAGTGTTGGGGCATAATAGTTTGTGCAGACAGGTACTTGTATGATGCACACTACAGGTGCAACATTTAATTATATACAAGAAACACATTTATCATACTGCCCAACATTTTCTACTTTTATTTTTGTGGGAGTGGCTGAAGGTGTGGCTGTGGGCGGGGCATCACCCGTACATTTGCAGCAGCTTCATGCCCATTTGGTAACTACTTATGTAATTTAGAATAAGAATAATTTATTAAGCAAGGATTCAGGCAGAAACAGGTATTTAGTACATTCAGGCAGAAGTAAGGATTCAGGCAGAAACAGGTATTCAGTACATTCAGGCAGAAGCACGGATTCAGGCAGAAACAGGTATTTAGTACATTCAGGCAGAAGCAAGGATTCAGGCATAAACAGGTATTCAGTACATTCAGGCAGAAGTAAGGATTCAGGCAGAAACAGGTATTCAGTACATTCAGGCAGAAGCAAGGATTCAGGCAGAAGCAGATATTCAGTACATTCAGGCAGAAGCAAGGATTCAGGCAGAAACAGGTATTCAGTACATTCAGGCAGAAACAGGTATTCAGTACATTCAGGCAGAAGTAAGGATTCAGGCAGAAACAGGTATTCAGTACATTCAGGCAGAAGTAAGGATTCAGGCAGAAACAGGTATTCAGTACATTCAGGCAGAAGTAAGGATTCAGGCAGAAACAGGTATTCAGTACATTCAGGCAGAAGCAAGGATTCAGGCAGAAGCAGATATTCAGTACATTCAGGCAGAAGCAAGGATTCAGGCAGAAACAGGTATTCAGTACATTCAGGCAGAAGTAAGGATTCAGGCAGAAACAGGTAATCAGTACATTCAGGCAGAAGCAAGGATTCAGGCAGAAACAGGTATTCAGTACATTCAGGCAGAAGCAAGAATTCAGGCAGAAGCAGGTATTCCGTACATTCAGGCAGAAGCAAGGATTCAGGCAGAAGTAGGTATTGTAATGATGGTGATTATGAAGTACTGGTAATCGAGGAGCAATCACCAGAAATGGACTCATGGAGTATTTATTTGCAAAGTTTTTTTTTTACCAGGAACAATGCAGGGAGATTGGAGATGGAACCTTGTCCTGGACAGACAGGCTGTGTTTAGAAGCAGGGTGGGAGACATGTTTCAGGGTTTGTTGGTGGGATGTGGAAGGAGTTTGTTGCACAGTTGAATAGCTCTGTAAGAGGAGGTTCTTCAACCCACTTCTGTTGTGTTCTGTGTAATGGTTTATAATGTGCTGGAGCTGAATTTGTAGTATATCTAGGGGGGGGAGGGGTGGTGGTGCAGGTAGATTTGGGGGATGATACTCTGCATCATTATGTAGCACAGCAAGCTGGCATTGGGCTGGGGGGAGATGGTAGAGTTGGGGGTGATACTCTACATCATTATATAGCACAGCAAGCTGGCATTGTGCTGGGGGGAGATGGTAGAGTTGGGGGATGATACTCTGCATCATTATATAGCACGTGGGGGGGGGGAGATGGTAGAGTTGGGGGTGATACTCTGTGTGTTTGGGGCTGAGAGATACTCCATATCATCCTATATCCCAGCAAGCTGTCCGTCATGCAGCAGGCACTGGGTAATACACAGTATCATTATATAGCAGGGGGGGGGGGGGGGGGAGATGGTGGAGTTGGGGGTGATACTCTGTGTGTTTGGGGCTGAGAGATACTCTATATCATCCTATATCACAGCAAGCTGTCCGTCATGCAGCGGGCACTGGGTAATACACAGTATCATTATATAGCATAGCAGCTGTCACTGTGGTCTGGGTGATACTCTGTGTGTTTGGGGCTGAGAGATACTCCATATCATCCTATATCACAGCAAGCTGTCCGTCATGCAGCGGGCACTGGGTAATACACAGTATCATTATATAGCACGGGGGGGGGGAGATGGTGGAGTTGGGGGTGATACTCTGTGTGTTTGGGGCTGAGAGATACTCCATATCATTATATATCACAGCAAGCTGTCCGTCATGCAGCGGGCACTGGGTAATACACAGTATCATTATATAGCACGGGGGGGGGGGGGGGGAGATGGTGGAGTTGGGGGTGATACTCTGTGTGTTTGGGGCTGAGAGATACTCCATATCATTATATATCACAGCAAGCTGTCCGTCATGCAGCGGGCACTGGGTAATACACAGTATCATTATATAGCATAGCAGCTGTCACTGTGGTCTGGGTGATACTCTGTGTGTTTGGGGCTGAGAGATACTCCATATCATTATATATCACAGCAAGCTGTCCGTCATGCAGCGGGCACTGGGTACTACACAGTATCATTATATAGCATGGCAGCTGTCACTGTGGTCTGGGTGATACTCTGTGTGTTTGGGGCTGAGAGATACTCCATATCATTATATATCACAGCAAGCTGTCCGTCATGCAGCGGGCACTGGGTAATACACAGTATCATTATATAGCAGGGGGGGGGGGGGGAGATGGTGGAGTTGGGGGTGATACTCTGTGTGTTTGGGGCTGAGAGATACTCCATATCATTATATATCACAGCAAGCTGTCCGTCATGCAGCGGGCACTGGGTACTACACAGTATCATTATATAGCATGGCAGCTGTCACTGTGGTCTGGGTGATACTCTGTGTGTTTGGGGCTGAGAGATACTCCATATCATTATATATCACAGCAAGCTGTCCGTCATGCAGCGGGCACTGGGTAATACACAGTATCATTATATAGCAGGGGGGGGGGGGGGAGATGGTGGAGTTGGGGGTGATACTCTGTGTGTTTGGGGCTGAGAGATACTCCATATCATTATATATCACAGCAAGCTGTCCGTCATGCAGCGGGCACTGGGTAATACACAGTATCATTATATAGCATGGCAGCTGTCACTGTGGTCTGGGTGATACTCTGTGTGTTTGGGGCTGAGAGATACTCCATATCATCCTATATCACAGCAAGCTGTCCGTCATGCAGCGGGCACTGGGTACTACACAGTATCATTATATAGCATGGCAGCTGTCACTGTGGTCTGGGTGATACTCTGTGTGTTTGGGGCTGAGAGATACTCCATATCATTATATATCACAGCAAGCTGTCCGTCATGCAGCGGGCACTGGGTACTACACAGTATCATTATATAGCATGGCAGCTGTCACTGTGGTCTGGGTGATACTCTGTGTGTTTGGGGCTGAGAGATACTCCATTTCATCCTATATCACAGCAAGCTGTCCGTCATGCAGCGGGCACTGGGTAATACACAGTATCATTATATAGCAGGGGGGGGGGGGGGAGATGGTGGAGTTGGGGGTGATACTCTGTGTGTTTGGGGCTGAGAGATACTCCATATCATTATATATCACAGCAAGCTGTCCGTCATGCAGCGGGTACTGGGTACTACACAGTATCATTATATAGCATGGCAGCTGTCACTGTGGTCTGGGTGATACTCTGTGTGTTTGGGGCTGAGAGATACTCTATATCATTATATATCACAGCAAGCTGTCCGTCATGCAGCGGGCACTGGGTAATACACAGTATCATTATATAGCAGGGGGGGGGGGGGAGATGGTGGAGTTGGGGGTGATACTCTGTGTGTTTGGGGCTGAGAGATACTCCATATCATTATATATCACAGCAAGCTGTCCGTCATGCAGCGGGCACTGGGTAATACACAGTATCATTATATAGCATGGCAGCTGTCACTGTGGTCTGGGTGATACTCTGTGTGTTTGGGGCTGAGAGATACTCCATATCATCCTATATCACAGCAAGCTGTCCGTCATGCAGCGGGCACTGGGTAATACACAGTATCATTATATAGCAGGGGGGGGGGGGGGGGGGGGAGATGGTGGAGTTGGGGGTGATACTCTGTGTGTTTGGGGCTGAGAGATACTCCATATCATTATATAGCACAGCAAGCTGTCCGTCATGCAGCGGGCACTGGGTAATACACAGTATCATTATATAGCATGGCAGCTGTCACTGTGGTCTGGGTGATACTCTGTGTGTTTGGGGCTGAGAGATACTCCATATCATCCTATATCACAGCAAGCTGTCCGTCATGCAGCGGGCACTGGGTAATACACAGTATCATTATATAGCATGGCAGCTGTCACTGTGGTCTGGGTGATACTCGGGGCCACTCTATACAGCAAGCTGTCAGTTTGTTGTGTCAGGGGAGGGGTTACCCGGGGTGGGTGTGTTGCGCCCAGCCATGTGCTCTGCCAGGGGGCGGTTCTGGAGGGGGGGGGAGAGAGGGGCTGATCCAACGCCGGTCCCTGTGTACAGCACAGCCGGACTCACAGCACCAGGACCAGCGGGTCATAGGCAGCCCACAGGGGGGCGGGTCATTTCGAACATCCAGGAGCCCACAAAGGGGCGGGGACACGCCCACTCTCCTCCTCCTCCTCCCCACAGCAGCTGGAGAAAACTTTGCGCAAACTGAGACCGGCTCCTTCCAGGATTACACCCCCCTCCCCCCTATCACCCTCTCCCGGGTGACATGAGGCTGCCAGCAAGGGGGTCCTGCGGGTATGAGTGACCCCGGAGCCGCCCCAATGTCCCGCAAGCAGCGGCTGATGGCAGCCCTGGAAGATGACGATGAAGAGCCCGAGCTGACGCCCGGAGCGGGTGAGCTGCTATACTGCTTTATCTGCGGGGGTGGAGTGCCCCGGGGCCGGGAGGTCAGGCTGCCCGTCCGCTCCCCTGCCCGGGAAGGCTGCGCTTTCTTCCCTTTCCTCCAGCAGCAGGAGCCTGCGCCCGGGGCCGAGCCGCTGAGCCCGGGCGGGTGTGTTCGGGTGTGCGCCGTGTGCCAGCGTTTCCTGGGCGCTCAGTGGGACGCCTTCGAGCGCAGCCGGACCCCCCTGGAGAAGCGCATGTACTGGCTGAAGCGGCCCTACCAGTGCGGAGGGGAAGGGGCCCGGGCACACCCCAGGGAGTGGAACCCCAACTACGACTCGGAGCTGTCTGACCTGTCCGACCACCCGCTCAGCGAGCAAGAGGACGGGCCGGAGACCCCCGGACACTGGGCTGCCCCAACTGTACCCAGACCACCCTCCCACTGCGCCCCCTGCCGGGTGTCACCCACTAACCACCGGGTGAGGAGGAGAGCCCAGGGGGAAGAGAGTGACCCACCAGCCGAGAGACCCCCGGAGAGGGAGAACGGGCAACCCCTCCTGGGGGTGTGTTATATCTGCGGGGGCCACAGCCCGTGCCACACCATCCACGTGCAGAAGCAGGAGCACTCGCCCGAGACCCCCTTCTTCCCTTTCCTGTGGCTGCACACCCCACCGCCGGGCGCTCACCCCATCACCCCAGGGGGCAGTGCCAGGGCGTGTGCCAACTGTTACTCGTCCCTCATGCAGCAGTGGCAAGGCTTCGACCTGGCCAATGTACCTGTCCTGCAGCGCCTGTACATGGTGCCCCTGCATGCCAGCGGCACACCCGACAAAGCCCTGCGCCCTAGTGACTCTCACCCCAAGGGGCAGAGTGTCTGCTACCTGTGCGGGGAAGGATGCTCCAGCCAGAGCCGCCTGGTGCGCTCCAAGATCCCCAATGGCAATGCCAAGACCATCATGCACTTTCCCTTCATCACCCAGCTGCCCTGCCCAGCCAGCGCCCGTGCCCTGACCCAGCAAGGGGAAGCCCAGAGTTGCAGAAAGTGCTATGGGGTGTTAGAAGACATCTGGGCCATCTACAAGGCATGCCAGAATGAGGAGCTCCTCTACTCCGTGCAGAGCTTCCTGGCCAGGTACCACCAGGTGTTCGCATCAGCAGATCCAAGCTCCACGGGAGGGGTCCAGGGCAAGAGAGCAGGGGTCATCACTGGCCACCCTATTGCAATCTGCTACGTGTGTGGTGCTGAGCTGGGTCCAGGAGCCGAGTACCAAGTCAGCATCAACCCACCCAGCAGATATGCAGACAAGGAACCTTTCTTCCCCTTCCTGACCGTCTACCCACCTGCCCCTAGGGCCAGGCCCGCTGACTCCACCGGCTTGGTGTCCACCTGTGGGCTCTGCTATCACGACCTTCTCGAGCAATGGTTCCAGCAGGAGCTGAGGAGCCAACAGCCAAGCAGCCCATGGTCAAGGCAGTACCAAGTCGAAACGTTCGCCTGCTTCTTCTGCAGACAAGAGAAGAAGAGGATGCTGGGTTTAAGATTGGTCAAGGTTGCCCGGTTGCCCGTTTTCCTGCTGGCACCAAGAGCAGCCCACACTTTGCTGGTGGATGATGGCAAACAGTTACTTGTGGGAGTTTGCACGGAATGTAGACCTCTGACTATGCTGGGCATGGATGGAGCACGCAGCGAGTCATCAGCATCATCATCCCCTGCAGTCAGCCAAAAGGTAAGAAAGGTTTCCCTGCTTCAATTGAGTAACATTCGATGTTCTTGATAGTTGCATCTGTCTGTTTGAGGCCACCTGGAAGGTATAGCTGCACTGGTCTATTCTGGAGTGGTTCCAACGTCTGCAAAGCTAGGGCTGTGTTAAAAGGAGGTGTGAGCAGGCATAATCACTTGTAGGTAGGTCCTTACAGGTGTTATAGTCCTAAATCTTTGTGATTGGAGAGGATCTTAGTGTGTGTATACAGTCTCTCTAAAGTGCTTTGATATGTGAGTATCCTACTTGGTGGTTCTCATACAAAAAAGTCATTTGAAAAACCTGCCTGCCTGCACACAGGTTATCTTTTAGGTCCAGACAAGTTAGGGTTACTCTGATTGCAAGCACTGGTACCAATCTGATTCTCCCCGCAAATTGAGGACCTACAATAATCTATCAGGACTAACTGTGACTGACCATAAAAATCACACATTGAACTTCATTCATAAAAGAGAGAATTGACCAGGGAATTTGAAACTTAAGGCCAAAACGTTGGAATTGGGAGAATTTATTTATTTATTTTTTTTTTTCAAAATATGCAACTTTGGCCTAAAGGTCGAAGTTCCCTTGTCAATTCCCTCTTTCTCGAATAAAGCTTATTTGAAGAATCTCAGGACCAGCTATGAACAGACCCCCATGCAAAAGTGTTTATTGGGTTTTCCATACTTTTTTTTTTCTCTTTTTAATATCCAAACATTACATTGGTCTTTTATTGAGCCGAGATCACAAACTACAAATTTCAAATACTTGTCCCGCTTGGATGGGGGGTTGATTTATACTAAAAGACCGTTCTTGGGGAAAGTTCTAAAACTTCCGAAATTGCCATATAACCAATGTTATTATTGTCCCTGCCGATTTTAGAACTTTTTAAATTTTTTTAGAACTTTGCCCCAGAATGGAGTTTTCGAAATAACTTCCCTCTGTGACTGCAGCGTCCCATCCGCTAATATAGAAAGCAGAGTGGTCCTATAAACGTTTACTCAGGATCAGAGGGTTTTTTTGGGGGGAAATTTGTTTGTTTGAAAAAAAAAATTTTTGTTTATAAATCTTTGTGGTCTGTGAAATTCGGATTTCCCAGTGAGCAGGATCTGGTGGTACAGATGTTATGTTGTGGAATGTATGACACATTCCTGAATCGTTTGCTGGATTTCGACAATACTTACTCATGCCAAAATCCGCTAGAGGAACATGATAGGCCTTCACTTTATTCTCTTTCGCAGGATCTTCCCTCAGTTTTAACATCTGATGTGCAAGTTCTCCATCTAAGTCTAAATTCTGTTCTTATAATATATTCCTCCTTCCCTAGTTTATTTAATTCTTTATTTCTGCATTAAATGTGATCACAAAGAGCAATGTTTAAGCAATTCTAGAGCACACTTCTCGAAGGGGACAAACACACTGTTTCCATGGTGATTGCTCCGATTTTTATGTTTTTCCCCGTCTTTTGGCTCCAGATTTATTCATAATCCTTCACACCGTCAGCTTTTTAAAATTATAACCAGCCCCCCTTATTATTTCCCCTTCGTAGAAATTGTTCCATTGGTTTCTATGGTGACTGCTCCAGTTCTAGAACTTTGCCCCAGGCTAGACTTCTATAAAAAAACAAACAAACCCCATAGTATCCTGAAATGTACATCTGCAGGGTACTGCTTATTTGTAACAGTCCATCTATTGCTATGATTTTAAAACAGAAAAGGTTAAATGGCTTGTGATCAGCGAGTGAAGAAAGCCTTTGTGTCATACTCATGCATGCTCTGTGAAAGAACATCTCTCAGATAATGCTCGACGGGGCGGTGGATCAAGCAGGCTGGTGCCAGCCAGTCCCAAAGCTCCGCAGCCTGTCAATTATTTAATGTGTGCCTCTCCAGCTAGCTCTGTTCTCTGTGAGCACCTTTTTGGAACCAGGCCCTATTGGTATAAAGTATTTTTCATGTTGGGAATCACCTTCCCTCACATGTGGTAAGGGATAGTCCATGCTTGGGATACCCAGGAGGCTATTATCCCATACACAGACGGAGGCCAAGTGTCAAACAGGTCTATCATTTTACAGCCGCTACAGTCTGTGCAGAGCGGGTGGTCTTCAAAGAGTTTCGACCTGCTGTCAAAATAATTCCCTGCAGCTCTTTCTCTATTGATCACGGCATCAAAAGACAGTGTGAAGTTGCATTTGCAAGTGATGCACGCTGTGATTACCTTTTTTTCCCATTTTTTTTGTGTTGGTTTTTATTCCTAGTACACCGTATCACTTGGCCACGTAACTGGCCACTGCATGTAACCTTGAGTTTCTGTCAACGGTTTCTCGTTAAGATTTGACTCCATTTAGTTTTTTATTTTTATTTTTAATTGCAGAGTAGTTCTTATTTGATTTACACCCAATGAAGTGCCCAACTGTACCATGCATCCGGGCTTGTCTAGCAGGCCTGGGCTTAACAAGCATAGACATTCAGGAGCCAGCCTAGTTCTTTTTAGGAGCCAGGTTAATGGTTCTTCCATGGAGCACTATGTAGAGCCAGCTGTAGGGGGTTTAGTAGCTGTGGATTTGACAAGCCCCGTCTTCCACAGTGTTTTTTGAGGAAATGTTTTTAATTTTTTTTGTGGCTCAGTCTTGCAGACGACACGGATTGCAATAAAGCTTCCTTGATCTGTGAGCGAGTGATGTCAGGCAGCCACGGAGAGGTGGTGATTCTGAATTACAGGGACCATCCAGATGTACACTAGGCTTCCAGCTGCTGCGGCGCTGCAAGCTGAATATGCAAGCCTTGTGTGGGATATCCCTGCAGATGAAAAACTCTTAAAAGCGAGAAAAAAAAAAAATCTGGCAGTGGAAAGGTTTGGATACAGTGCAGAAAACGTAATATTTTTTTTTTGCCTTTTTTTTCCCCACTTCGTTCATATTTCTTATTATAGAAAGTCTGAAATAAAAAGTAAAAAAAAAAAAAAATCTCTCTTTCTGACATCGTGCAGCTGTTGGGAAACTGAGCTGTGGATTTTTTTGGCCAGCGTGCCATAGCTTAGTCTTGGGGTACTCCAAAGTAACTGTGTGGGAGCCTTGTGCTGTGTAGTAGCCTGGGTAAACACACGCCAAGCAGTCTGGCTCAGTCCAGTGGCCTTTTGTATCTTGCACTGCATACTTGACAGACTTTATTTAGTAAGGAGCCAGAGGGTGAAAAGGGGGGGGTGGGGGTGTATTATATAAATAATGGCTCAGGGACTGGCACAATTATTTTATTTTAATTGCACATCCTTTTATAAATTGGAATAGATATAGGTGACCAATCAGGAAATGTACAAAAGTCTCAGGTAGCTTTAACCATTTGAGTGCCAGGCGCCTGTGCAATGAACTGCATGCAAAACGTGAGCAAGAGTCTGTATATGTATGTATGTGTATATGTATATGTATGTGTATATGTATATAAATTAGAGATTATACATATATATATATATATATATATATATATATATATATATATATATATATATATATATATATATATATATATATAAATTAACCCTTTGAATGCTCAATGTGCTCTGGAATGATTTTTATGCTTGAGAGCAGGGCCCTCTAACTCATGTATCAGTCTGTTCTTGTTCGTCTAACTTCGTATGTAGCCCCCCCCCATACATTCTACCTGGCACTATATATGTAATGTATTAGCCCTGTGATGTGAGTTGTCTGTCTGTAGCTGACTGGGAGGAGGGGGGGAGGAGACTGATGACTTTTTTTTTCCCAAAATATTTTTTTGTTCCCTCTCAGAACCGGGAAGGGATCCAATTCAGCTGTCAGTCTGACCTCAGCCTCAGAATAGAGGATGGGTACGTGCCAGGGCAGACCGAGTGCAGCCAGGACATCACATGATAATTCCTGACCTCTGACCCCAGGATGCACGGAGGATAGATTTTTGACCTAATAGTTATTTGAGATGTCCGAGAGAAGCCATTGCTGCTCTGGGATGAGTAGAGGGCACAGCTGGCCAGGGGGGGGGTCGAGGCAGACAGGTTAGCACTTTGCGGGAGGAGCCATTAGTGACCCCATTAAAGGCGCGAGGATGGAATTTGGACCCGTTGTAAAATAAATTAATAAGATGACGATATAGGGATGAGTTCTGTAATGGACCCCATAGGATCACGGAGGTCTATTGATTAAAAATCAGGCATTGTTAGCCAAGTTGGAAAGATGGCCAAGTGGGAGTGTTTCCTGCTTGGCTACTAATGCCTGGATTTTGTGAATAGCCCCCCTAGAGCCTTAAAGCGTGGCTCAAGTAGTATCATTCCAGGTTAGAAATCCAATTATTGGCTGATTGTCCCTAAGTATTACATCTGCTTTTAGCACAAACCTGTGGATCTTGGTCTTTGTGCTGCCTGTGACGGGGGCAAGACGTGATGCAAATAGGGGGCAAGACGTGATGCAAATAGGGGGCAAGACGTGATGCAAATAGGGGGCAAGACGTGATGCAAATAGGGGGCAAGACGTGATGCAAATAGGGGGCAAGCCGTGATGCCAATAGGGGGCAAGCCGTGATGCCAATAGGGGGCAAGCCGTGATGCCAATAGGGGGCAAGCCGTGATGCCAATAGGGGGCAAGCCGTGATGCCAATAGGGGGCAAGCCGTGATGCCAATAGGGGGCAAGCCGTGATGCCAATAGGGGGCAAGACGTGATGCAAATAAGGGGAAGTTGTGGTGGGAAATAAAGGCTTTCCTCTGCTGCTGCCACTATAATTCATACAGCACGGCCATCAGGAATGTCCTCTGCATGCATAATGGGTGGAAATAGTTGTTTGCTTTATCAAGACTGATTTTTGTATTTGCTAAGGGGCAAATAAGTCAGAGTTCCGTATTAAAATCTGGGTTTTTATGGCTGTGTTATCCTCTTTCTACCAGTGTGGACATTAGCAGTCAAGGTGTGGAGAGCCATAGCCTTGAGAGGTGTTGCATCATGGGAACTATAGTGCACAATATTTGGGTTTCTTAGACTTAGGATTTTTGTAAGCAGGAGATAACGCAGATACATTTAAATCCAGTATTTTATGCATTTTGTAGACAATTTTTCGCAAGACAATGTACAGATCATTTGGGATTTTTTTTTTATTCTCTGTGACAACTTTCCAAGTGGAGGAAATCCTAACCGCTAGCCAGGAAAGCCTTCTCACCGTGGACCCAGGACTGTCACTTACACCAGTTTACTGTTGTCAGTAGATAGTGGAGCGGTCTCTGGTGAGAGATTATTTTATGGCCGGATTGGATTGCCGTACTGGCGGCTGGCACGCTTCGGTGCTGCCTGTCTGTCCGCTGATGTCAGGTTTTCATTCACAGTCGTCCAAGATTTTGTCTCTTGTCTGCGCACATCTGGACTTGGCGCTGGCAGCCTCGGCTGAGGTTTGTGGGGGCTGTTTGTTTTGGCAGTCCCCCTCCTCATCGTACTGTATAGTCTGTGAAGTGAGCGTGTCTGCAAAAAAAAAAGTATACTGTGTTATCCGTCCCCCTTCCCCACTGGCCTTTAGCTAAGGCATCTTTTACAACCCAAGGGATAAGAGAGGTACGACCTGAAACATGGGCTACATACCTTTTTATCATTTTATTACAGGTTTTGATGTGAGGTCAATGCTGGTTGCCCTGCACGAAGCCTCTCTGTGCAAACAGTTCAGCTCCAACCCTCCATTTGTTTAAAATACACCAAACTTACTGCACATAAGGACTCTGGCGTATGTCCTTATGTGCACTCCTACGTGGCCCCTTCTTTTATTAAAAAAAAAATGTTTTTTCATATTTTTTTTTGCAGCAGTGATTACATAGTTACTGGTGGAACAAGAGACTTGTTCATTATTTCAGGGCAATAGACCCAGCTATTCATGCTGGCTGGCGGCCACCTCGTCCTGCCCCTGGATGATGTCATTGTCCTGTGCCGTGGCTCCCATTATCAATGGAACAGAAATCTTTATTTTTTTTTTTCTGGTGCACATGATAAATATTATTGGCTCACTCCGGACACTTGCATTGGGTGCAAACGGTTTTTGACATCCCGAAAAGGGGAATAAAATCGAACGAACTCCTACGGTAACAAGGTCCTCTTGCACTTATGATAGACCCACATAGTAATGAGCAGGGAGATATGTAACCGTGCAGTGGTGTTTGTGTATATATCTATATAAATGCTGCGTAGAATTTAAGTTCCGAAAAGAACCAGATGGGCCATCTCCTCCTTATTGGTTTAAAACTCTAGACGACCTTTATGCTTTGTTCTATGTCTTGTCTTGTGCTGACACCCCCCCCCACACACTTTTCTCCTCTCTGATATATTTTGTAGTCCGATTTTGCAGACTTTGAAACATTCGAGGAACATCAGAGGGCATTCTGACAACTTCCTCTGCCTCCCCAAACTACAGAATGTTTTGTGTGCATTATGTTTACCTTGTAGCATGGTAGTTAGGAACCGGGACAACATTATTATAGGAAATGTGGTCTGTGCATGGAATGTCTTCTTGGGAGAGATGGTAGGTGCAGAGAAATGTTACATTTGCTTGGAAAGGATGATGTGCTAGGATTTTTTTCCACTTGGCATATGTTATTTAGCTGCAGTAAAGTATATGTTTAATAAGGAAATCAAACTAAAAGTAATGTTACTTTTTTTTTGGCACAGCCCTAATACCTGTATAAAATACAATGATTCTCCAAACTGTAACATACATTTGGAATTCACAGGCCAAGATGAGTGTCTATCTGTAACTGGAGCTACAGTTTCCTCTAATTTTTTTTTTTTTTTTTTAAAAGTTTCGGATGTTCAAATCATCCAGTCTTAGAACAGATGAACAGGATCACAAACATGCAGGCTTACATAGACTTCTTGACTCCTTCGTGGACCCACACTGCCTGTTCACAGAATGGCATTACGGTTGCTTTAAAATTTAAACCAGTGCAAGACATTTGGGAAGAGGGCATACCTCAACTGCTGCATTACCACCAAATCTCTTATCAGCAAGAAGCCTGCAGCTGTCCCCCCCCCCCCCCCCCATTTCCCCCCTTGCTTTGAAGAAGCAGTGTTGGTGTTTGCAGTGAGAACACGTTCTAATTTTTTTGTAACCAGATCCTTCATATATTCGTGTGTAAGAGACTACAGAAGAGATTACAAAGTTTATTTTCCTGCTCTGACCGTCAAATCGTAAAGCCATGTCTCTTCTATCCGTCCGTAATTGGCATATTGATTCCAGCAATAAACCTCAAACTTTAAAAAAAAAATCTTTTCCCAGTTACAAGATGCTATTCTGTAGGATGTAGTGGCATCCCTGCTTTTTTTTTTTTTGGCTGGCCTTCTCTGGCACGTCCCCAATCAGATGGAATGGATCCCCCATCGCCCTCCCCCTTCCTCCAAGCAGTCTCACCTTGTAGGTTGTAGCTGCCGACATTGGTCCAGATCTCTCTGAATAAGACCTTGTTGGCGCAGACGGTGTGGCTGCGGGATTTAGAGCAGGGGGAAGCCTTAATGACCTCATTAGATAGAGACGGGGAGGGAAGACAGGCTGCTCGACTTTTGATCATTATAACAAAGTGTTTAAGCACAAGTAAAAATATGAGAGTGGCACGCCACGAGGATAAATTGGCATTTACTTCTTAAGGTACAGACCACTTTATCCTCCAGCCGAACAGCCATAACGCTGTAATGAATAGGAGTGAGACCGCTGTCAAATGTAATACAACTTATTCATACGGGAAAAACGCAACTTCTTCTGATACTTCTCACAGTACTTATATGTAGAAAAAGGGGTTTGGAAGGTGAGGTCGCGCTGGATTACACATGAAACAAAACAAACATAAAGAAAATCCATAGTGTAACAAGTCTAACACACTTTAATATTTGGTAAAGGGCAGTATCACACAAACCTAGGTGCATGTCGGGCCTCAATAGACAATTGTTGTTCAAGTAGTCTGGATGTTTTTCTGCACAGAGAGAAAAGGCACATGGAGTAATGCAGCTGACAAAGTATAAAAACCTCCTTTACTGGAGCAACTTACAAGATTGCAGTGGCCCAAAAACAGGCTAAAACAGCATATACAAGGTCTGGAAAAAATGATCCAAAGCAGGGTGCAGACAAAGATGAAAAAAACCAGCCTCTCTACGCGTTTCACCATCGCTGTCTCGGCTTCCGCTGTGTCACACCCACGTGTATCTGTTAACATCCGGTTTACTTCAGGAAGGGGGACAGTATTTTTTTTATTTAAACGCTTTCTTCCTCCCAGGAAGCAAAGGTTTAAACAAAGTATAGCTGTCTTTTTAAGAGTAGCTTGTAAAGTGAAGGGGATGTGCAGATATTGAAAATACAACTCTGCTACATAAAACTCGAGCATTACATTGTGTGTATAATATGTTATGGGTCTCAAACTGCCAGGATTGGGTCTGATTAATCCAGAGTCTGGCATGAGCTGCTCAAAGCTGTCATGTGCTTGATATTTTGGGAAGGCATTGAGAAGTTATGTCAACACTGGGGTCTGTAAGTGCGGATCCTCTGGCAGACGGAGAACCCCATCTGTCGGCAAAGGTTTCCCATTAGTACCGAAAGGACGGAGCTCCCTGTGCGACAGATCTCACTTTTACTCTCCACAAAGAACCACGACTTCACCAGTGTAGCATTAGAAAGCAACACCTAGATACTGTGAATCATAAACATAAGCTAGAATGTAGTGTTAAAGGGACTGTGTCACCTAAACATTGGTTTTACAGTGAACATAGAGAAATTGAAAATGATCTATACATCTCTCAGGCCTCTCTGTAAGAAGTCATGCCAAATAATGGTTATACCTCTCAGTAATTCTGGTGAAGTAGCATCTCTACATCTCCTCCTTGCTGATTGATTCACTGATGTGTAACAGATGGGTCAGATCATCGTCCTCTGCTATCGGGAGAGTGTTTGTTTTTTTGGAAGGTCTGGAGCTTGCAGCAGGCAGGCAGAGCTGTAAATTGAGTTCAACAGGCATGCTGGAGGAATCGCAGAGATTAGCGATTACTGCTCACCTGCCATTCATTTACTGAGCTCTCCGGGTTCATATATTGGGGCGTTCCATTAAAAACTTGGAGAAAAAGAATTCTCAGCTTACCCGAGTGCCGCTCAGCTCCGTTATAGAGCTTAGTACGTTACAGCGGCTCCATCATCTCAAAGTGTTTCTATGAAGTGACTGAACAGTGACTTCCAGACAGTCATGTCACGGAGCTGGATCTCAATTGAGGCATTACATGACGTGTAGGCATTTTTAAAATAGAAATGCTTAATGAAAGAATACAAATAAAGTACCTTTATTGAGTTCACTTTGCTCAATGTAGCCCTCTCATGAGGCTGACATGTTTGGAATCTTGGGTCAGACTGAGAAAGATCTGACCCATGTGACCCAAGATGTCTGCCCCCTGGTAGAGCTATGCAAGCAGAAAAGTACTCAGTAAAGCACTTTATTTGTATTTTTTCTATCTAAAACATCTACACTTAATGTAATCTTTCATCTACTTCTATGTTATTATTATTATTATTTTTTTGCAGACAGTTGCCCTTTAAACCTCCCATGCTGGAATATCTGTAGGTAGACTTTTTAAAAAAAAATTTTTTTTTAAGGTCTTAAAAATATACACCGTATTGATCAATTGCTGTGCAAGAACATGTTTGTTTTCGCAGGGAAAGCCCCCCAAATGGAGGTTTTTTTTCCTGGTAGACCATTCCTCATCCCCTTGAGCTGGTCTCCTGTCTTGTCGCAGAGAAATGTTGAGTTTAGTGCAGAGATGGCCCTTTGTGACTCTGCGTTCCACCGAATTCCACCAGGACTTAATTAAGAGTGACTGTGCCTGTCACGTTCCTATCCCCACCGCCTGATGCAGAGACTGGCATTCCTCCAAACACCCAACTCCCTCACGCTGCCCGGGGCTTTCCTCCAGACTGCTTGCAGGCTGAGGCAGTGGATTTAATTTGAGTAACAGCAGGTGGGAGAGAAATGTGCCGCTTTGCTGCCCAGTCCCCCCCCCCCCCCCCCCCCCCCCATAAGACACATGCCCAAGATTAAAATGAACATTTTTGTAAAACAAATGCTCTATCCCTAACCCTCTTCACAGTGTAAGGCTCACTTGGACATTTGTCACTGTAAATCTTGATTCATTACAAATCTTAGAAAACGCGTTTCTCCTCCTAACTTTCGTGGTCACCTGGCGCGGTCTGGAATGAGAGATACATATCTATATATTCTTTATAGCTATTACTTTGGGATCCTTGCTCTAATATAGAAAAGGAAAGCTGAGATTTGGCTACACATTGCGTGGCGGGCAAACTTTGTGAGTTTGCTTAATCTGGGCAAACAACTCACCAGGTTTGTCGATGAGACAATGAAGTGTTTATCTCTCCTGAACTCACCTCCACTCACTTTTTAGTGAGTAGCCCCTATGTTTTTTGTTTTTTTTTGTTTTTTTTAACTGCTTTATTGTCTTATTTTTTTTTTTTTTTGCTCACTGCTAATTTTTGTCCCTTTCCCAAAGTTTTAAATTTTTGTTGGCAAGCAGTGCTAGGCAATATATTTTAGAGACTGTCCGCAGCTAAGGAATCTGCTCCTTGAAACCCACCCCAAGGGAGCGATGACTCTGGTCTCTGTGTGTTTTACGCTTAATCACATGGAGAGGGTTGGGACATGAGCGGAAGACTGCAGGGGAACAATACAGTGGAAGCTTCTAAGGGCCCAGGTATCTGTCCTTGTCTTTTTTCACCCACAATGCACAATGCATCCCTCCACACGACTAATAGGCAAGCAGAAGGGGGGGTAGAGAAATATAGGCACCCCTGTGAATCTTTCCAAGCGCATCTCTACATTAACACTATAAATGTTTAGCTGACTGATTCCCTTTAATTTGCTTGAACTCTTTAATGACAAAATGGCATTACATGCAGTCATTGTAATCTGAGCTTTAAATACCAAACGGTGCCGGATCTCTTAAAGGACCAGACTGTTATGACGGTTAGAAAAAAATCCTTTGTAAATTGAGGAGAGGCCCCGATGGACTAAATGGTGCGAAGTTTAGCTCGTAACATGGTAAGGTTGGAGCGAAAACGCTACACACCTCAGCTTGACAAACAGTCACATGGAGGGGAACACCCTCTCTGTATTACCCTTAATTAGCGGAGGCTCGGTACTATTAACGATTGCTCCGTGTGCGCTTCCAGGGCAGGCTTTTTTTTTTTGGAGCAATACCTCGTTCCTGAATGGCAGGAAGAGATGGGGGAAGCAGCGCTGTCAGATGGGCCCTGTTTGTGGACACATGCGCACGCTGACACCTTGTCAGTTCATAATGTGGACATCAGGAACTGATTATGGGGAAGCTCCCCCCCCCCCCCCCTCGTCCCAGAGTCTCGTTCCCAAACTCTTCCAGTTGAGCGGTGTGCCTTTGGTAGCAGCTCAGCTGTAGACTCCCAGCCGAGGAAAAACTCACTGGATGTATTTGCAAATCCTGTCCATCTGTGGGGATTAAGCCTACATCTGGCTTGTTTCATTGCATCAAAACTAGAAGCCATGCAGGCGCCATTCCTGGGAAAGTGTGTGGGGCGGCGGAGGAGGAGGGGTGTGTTTGTGTGTGTGTGTGTGTGTGTGTGTGGGGGGGGGGGGGGGGGGGGGGTTACAGTTGAGCTGTCGGGGTAGCTGTTACTTTACAGTGGTAAAGCAGGGACAGTTAGACATGGAACAATCACTCTGTATATTGGACACCTCGTTATTCATTACCATTATCAGCTCCCAGATTTGTTTCATGTTCTAGTTGCATTTTCGTGATTATGAATTAATGCAATGTGCAAAAGGCAGGTTACTGCCCTCAGCCGGCTAACTATGTAACTATGCATGCAGAAAGGGTTAACTTAAGTTAGACAATTTTCAGTAAAAAGTAAGCTGAGATGAACATTTCTTCGCACCAGTATCTATACATTGTGCAGGGGCACACCTGCTGAGCTCCCCCCCCCCCCCCACTAAGCATACTCACCCAGTGTTTGACCCTGCACAATGCATATCTAAATGGGGGAGCGGAAATGTTCCTCTCACCTGCAAACTCACTTTTTAGTAAATAGCCCCCAGAATCTTATTTGTCTTAAACTTATTTGATGCAACTTAAAATAAAAAAAAACCAAAACCTTTCAACACCTCGATAGCATTTTTATTAGATATTTTTAAATTGAACATTTAATTTGATCAGCAAGTTGGTGAAAAGTGATGTTCCGTTTGCAAGCCAATTCTACATGTTTGACAGTATTCCTAATGGTAAATAATGAGGGGATATTGTTCCCTCTTCACTTCGTCAATGCAATTCTTATTAATTTGGGTTCCGATACAAGGGGTGGACATGTGCAAGGCTTCTGAATATGTGACGGGAGGCACAAAACCGTGGAACTCTGTAGCATAATTCAGCCTAATAAATATTCATGGAAAGTATTCTATGTATTCCAGACCGGTCTCTCTTTGTTAATTGCATGATAGGATATCTAGGTGGGCCAGAATATTGTCATGTTGTTATGTTCCTGGCACCTGGCCTGGATCATTTTTATCTCTGTATATACCCCCCCCCCCCCCCCCCTTCCCCAATGGTTGTGTTTAAACTCTCTATATATAAAGTCTCTACACATCTCAGTGAGAAGGACAGAAAATAAAGTGTAAAGACAGACCGAAAATCCAGCAGACAAAAAGGCGCCTGTGTGTTTCTCTTGGAGCCCCTTCAGCACACTCTGTCGTTGGTCCTGCGGGACAAACGGGGGAATTATTTCGGAATATATTTCTATTCGGAATCTATAAGAGATGATTGAAGGTCTGTTTTCAGGTAGCTCTGCTTGAACCGACAACCAAATTGACGCCTTTTTTCTGCCCGCTGTGGAATTTGTGATCTCGTAGGGCTTTACTCCCGATAGAGAGAACTGCAGGGATTTGAGAAGGGATTTTCAAACTTAAGGCCAAAGTAGCCGAGTTGGGAAAAAAAAAAAAGAATCTCTCGTACAGTTGAATGGCAGAATTTTTTTTTGCAACTCGGCTACTTTGGACTTTTAATCTTGAAATTCCCATGTCAATTCCCTGTAACTGTCTCTTTCACGGAGGAAGGCCATAATTCCCGTCACTTCCTTGCATTACCACATTGTGGCCAGTGAGGTGGCTAAAGGGGAGACGCAAACACTGGTCCCTCGTACTCAAACGAGTTGGCCCCCAGGTCTTATATAAATTATCAGCCTGTTCATGACTGCTTAGCTCCTGCAATCCCTGATCCCCCCCCCCCCTTCTCTGTGTTCGCTGCTCTCCAATTTCCCAGCACAACACAATACCAGAAATGTTAATCGTTTACAGTATATAGCATGCAAATCACCCTTCTGTTAGTTTCAAGCTTTTCATTACACTAGATTGAACCCCAAACTATTGGCTCTTTGAATACATATTGGCTTTGATAAGTATAATTAGAGCTTCCAACGAAATCACCTTCTGCAATGAATGTGTGAGCAAATCTGTACTTAAACGTCCACTGGTGAAGCAGTCACAAAATGAGATCTAGCTGTAGTTCTAGTGAAGGGGGTGCAAACGCTAGCCAAATGATTAATTGGCAGACCGGTTGGAAAGAAAATTAGGTTTTTGGCAGATGTAAAGCATTCAGCAACCGTTTAGAAAGGAAATAGAGAGATGTTGGGTTTTAATGTTGGGTTTTGCGTAGATTTTCAATTTTGGGTCAGGGTTTGTCATTTTTTATTTAAATGTTACTTTTGTTATTTTTTTTTTTTCTGAATTTTAATTCTATTTATTCTTTTTATAGGTTTGTTTTCAACTTTTGGCGAACATTTTGTGTCTTCTTTTCCTTAAGTGTCAAACAAACAAGACTTTTGCTGTGCTTCCCAGTGGAGGGGGTGTGAGGGAAGATCATTTAACAATTGAGAGGCACAGAAGCAGAGAGAAGTCTGCCTTGTCCAGCATCTCCCCCCCAACTTCCCCACGCACCCCACCTCTCCCTCCTGCCTGTTGTTGTTACCACAATTTACTCTGGAAGAATCTAGGAAGCTAGAAACTGAGCGAGTGCCAAGTCAGAGCCGCTCTCTAGCCAAGACCCTTTTTGTTTGCTCGTCTTGCTGGAGCCAGTGTCTGACCTTATTAACTGGGAGGGCAGGCTCCTTGTTAGCACACATCTGGCTGGGGAGGGGAGGGGGGGGGGGGGGGGGAGGAGAGCAAGCCCAGTATGGCGATACATTGTCTTCCTGCGTATTCTGACCTTGCGTTACCTTGTCGGAATGACACATCTGGTGAGAATTCCTGCAGATCCCGCGTTCTATGCCTTCTTTCTGTTGGGAGATCCGCGACGTTCTCTTCAGAATCCCGCCGCACTTACGTGTATTAAAAAAAAAATAAAAAAAAATATAAAAATTCTATATCATTTCTTTCCATAGACTCCCAGCAAAGAGTTCTGGGATTCATAGATTACTAGAGTAGACACCGCATTATCTGGAAACCGAGACCTGGGGGATTTTTAATTTTTTTTAAATTTTTTTTACTGGAAACCATTTTAAATGTGGCCCACCCATTTCATTATTATTATTTTTCTATATAAAGTGTCTGCTGTTTTGAAGAGACTCCGTCATCTGTGTTTATGCTGAGAATATAGAGAATACAAGATGATCTGTACATTGTGTTGGCAGAAAGGCACAGCAAATGCATAGATCGAGAGTCGTCTCCGCATGTTTGGTTGGTACCGTCTGCTGTTCATAACATCATCTTGTGGCTTGGGATGTATAATGATACATTTTCCCACTGAAAAATATGTGATTTGCATATGAAGTCACATCTGATGTCATAAACGGCAGACATGGACAACCTAAATTCTTTTCTTTCACTTGATCCATGCATTTGCTCGCATTTCTGCTAACACGATGTATGGATCATTTTTTTTATTTACATTTTTGCAATTGTACAATCTTGGCATTCTGCTGCCACTTCCATGTTTGCCCCCCCCCCCCCCCCCCCCTCCCTTTGCAATCAGGTAGCAGCTGTGGAGAGCAGAGATTCTTGCTAGGGGTTTGGAGGGGGAGATGTGGAGGTTTCGGGGAACATAAATTCCCCATGACTCCCCGCTCCACCCCTCCCCCCCATGTTCACTCTCCCTCAGCACACACACTGTGTTTGTCCCTTCCCTCCCCTGGGCGTGCAGCCAAGCCTTTGTTGTGGCTGGCCCTGCTCAGCCTCTGATTGGAGGCAGCCCGGAATGCCGGTACTCTGCCTGGGGAGTTGATTGATTGCCCCGACACTCAAATTCTTCTGGCTCTGATATCAGTGGGATTCCTTCCACCACCCCCGACCCCCGCATAGACACAGGCATCTCCCTCCACATAATGGCTATATGATAGGGGGGCCCCAAAGCAGCTTACTAATAAACCATGATTATCTTATCTAACATTTCACATAGATTCTAGCCCCGTGGAGCGAGAAAGTCTTGATTTACCCTTCTTTTTTCAAAGTAATGTTAACCTCTTGTTTATGGTTATATTTATTGGGGGGCACATGGAGGACGCTATACCCCTTAGTAAATGTCAGATATTCTGCAGAGGGTTAACTCCATTCATTACATATAACTGAGACTGCATTAGGAAGGCATGCATTTGCCTCTCATCCCTCTTTTTTAAAATGTTTTTTTTTTTGAAAAAATTTTTTATGCCCCGACCAGGAGCGAACATTGACTTCCATTGTGGAGGTTTGGAGGACAGTTGTGGGGACTAAGTCCATTCTGGGTCAAAGTACTAAAAGCAGAACAATCTGTGGGGACATTGAGTTGGTTGCCAACTTGCCATGGTGTCTGCTCCACCTTTACAACCCTGCTCCACCTACTCCAACCTCCACATGTGCCAAAACAGGACGGGAGCTCCGTCCGAGTAGAAGGTCAACTTTATTTTTATTCCAGAATAAAAACAGTGAAAAATAGTACTTCCAAACCCATGTTCTACGGGTGCTTCGGCATGCTTACCTCCTTACGCGGTTCACTCTTAATCATAGGTCTAATCACGGTGGAAAATGAAATCTTCTATGCTTTTACTCGCGCAGAGAGCTCCCACCCTGTTATTGCATATTTGCAGAGAAACGGAAGGTTTGCAATGGTGATGCCCTCACCCAGGTGGGTGCTACAATGTTGGTAATGGTGGGGTTTCTTCTAGTTTAAAAAAAAAAAAATCTTTTTATAACCCCCAGTGTGGATGTTTGTGGGTTTTTTTTTTTTTTTTGTTACACATTGAAGAGCTTAAGAAAGCCTACAAGACTGGAAGTGATTCAGCTGTCATTGCTTGTTTGAATTGTGGTATTCTGAGTACCGCATATATCGGTACCATATGGTAGGCTTGTATAAGGGTATTTAAATACTTGGTGGATGACACATCCTCTCCTGAAGCACAAGGTAGTTGTGAAATAGTTTTTAGATCCAGACCAAATTTGATCAGATTGGGAATTCCCAAATGCTGTATCTACAAATGATTCACCCTACGGAGGCCAAATCTTTTCTAAATGTAAACCATCGAAAACCCAGGTCTAATTGGCAATCTCTCTGATTCAGTGCGCCTGTATGAGCGGTGTCTTGACTTGCTCTACCCAATAGCTTTTCAGGAGCAAAGTCGTAAAATTAGATCAAGCTGTAGTTTTTAGGGAAAGAGGATGCAGGAACAGTCGTATGCCAGTAAATCCCGTCAATGTTCCAGGATTTTAAGGCAGTGTGGCTTTAAATCCTTAACAAAACAGGACATACATGTACATCCTGTGTCTACCTGACAGTTTGAGGCGATCAGACGGTGTTGCCATGATGCCTCCATATGGAGGCATCCGGAAACACTGAGAACTCCTTCCGGCGAATATATGATTGCTCCCAGGAGTGATTGGACGGGCCATATTGGCCATTTTAATAATGTAACTTTGATCTTTATGAAGATCACAATAAAATTAAATTTAAGGGTCAGCAGAAGCTTAAGATTTTATTGAGGGGGGGGGGGGGCGCCTCTGAATATGAGCTATATATTGTATTTGTAGGATTAACAGATGTGTTTTTAAGATTGTGCCTGTCTGTCTATTGGATTATGACCTGATTTATATGCAAATTAGTGATTTAAATGAGAATATGCATTTTGCATGTGGTGCCACAAGGTGATGTCATAGTTGGGAGATGGCCCAAGCGTAGATCTATACTTGGAATTCCAACACAACGTATGGATATTGTTTAATCCTTAGCATAGCTATTGTGACATCTACTCGCAGTGCCGTTAATTCTGCATTAGAAAGTGGCTACTTCTGTATACCTGAAGATTCTGTAAGAAGGTAAGATTTCTACCCAAGTAATCTGTTAGGACATCGTTTGGACCTAATATGGGACCATTCCAAGCAGCAGCTACTTGCTATATCCCCTCCGGTAGAGCCCGGGTAATAAGTAGTTGGTTACACAGGATCCCAGAGCTCTTCAGAGATGAGCTTTGATAAGTGGAATTCACTCATATCCGGACATCTTTCATCCGAGAGCTGCAGCTGTTCAGCCTCTCTTGGTGTGAGGTTCCTGTCGCAGCCTCTGCCAGCTGCTGACAAAGGATTTCATAGTGCCACATGTAATGGGCAACAAAGCAATCTCAGAGTCTCTCTATCCAGGATTAGAAAGCCACCAGCCTCTCTTCGTCCAGGATTAGAAAGCCACCAGCCTCTCTCCAGCCTCTCTCCGTCCAGGATTAGAAAGCCACCAGCCTCTCTCATTCCAGGGGTAGAACACCACTAGCCTTTCTCAGTCCAGGGGTAGAACGCCACCAGCCTTTCTCAGTCCAGGGGTAGAACGCCACCAGCCTTTCTCAGTCCAGGGGTAGAACGCCGCCCAGCCTTTCTCAGTCCAAGGGTAGAACGCCGCCCAGCCTTTCTCAGTCCAAGAGTAGAACGCCGCCCAGCCTTTCTCAGTCCAGGGGTAGAACGCCGCCCAGCCTTTCTCAGTCCAGGGGTAGAACGCCACCCAGCCTTTCTCAGTCCAGGGGTAGAACGCCGCCCAGCCTTTCTCAGTCCAGGGGTAGAACGCCGCCCAGCCTTTCTCAGTCCAGGGGTAGAACGCCGCCCAGCCTTTCTCAGTCCAAGGGTAGAACGCCGCCCAGCCTTTCTCAGTCCAAGGGTAGAATGCCGCCCAACCTTTCTCAGTCCAGGGGAAGAACGCCACCCAGCCTTTCTCAGTCCAGGGTTAGATTGCCATCTCCCTCCTCTTCCCAAGCAGGCAGCTGGGTGAACATTTGGGTATAAGTTATTTAGAAGCGTGTGAGACGAGATCTATACAGAGATAAGATAGTGTGAAAGTAGACCGGCTCTACAACATAGCTCGCAAGTACTGCTCTAGATTGTAAGCTCTTCGAGCAAGAGACTCTACCTCATGTATCCGTCTGTCTCTGTTCGTCTACTGTAGTATGTAGTTCCCTTCTGTGCTCTGTATGAAGCGCTATTTAAATTGTTGGCGCTATATAAATAACTGTAAACGTAATTGTTTTTTTTTGTTTTTTTTTATATATAATTTTTTTTTTCATGCACACAAAGGGCAGTCTAGACACCATAACACAATGGAGTCTCAAAGCTCAACAGTGAGGTGTTACGGAGATTACCAATAAAAATTTGTTGAGCTCACTGGCGCCCCCCACAGGTTGAGTGGTTAAGATTACTTCGCCAGTGTCATGTAGTTAGTTCTTTTCTGGCAATTCACGACTGTCCTGTCTCTTCCTATCCCGTCCAGGCCCGGACTGGGACAAAAAATAGGCCCAGGCATTTAAGACTGAGCAGCCCATTTTTATTTTTTTTGTTAAACCAAATGGATAATTATGACAAATATAATATACTGGTGTCTTGCTGTCTATTAGTTATATTTATATATATTGCCCCCAATATGCCATGTAATATGCCAGGATATTGCCCGTAATATGCCAGGATATTGCCCCCAATATGCCATGTAATATGCCAGGATATTGCCCCCAATATGCAGGATATTGCCCCCAATAAACCATGTTATATGCTAGAATATTGCCCCCAATATGCCATGTAATATGCCAGGATATTGCCCGTAATATGCCAGGATATTGCCCCCAATATGCCATGTAATATGCCAGGATATTGCCCCCAATATGCCAGGATATTGCCCCCAATATGCCAGGATATTGCCCCCAATATGCCAGGATATTGCCCCCAATATGCCAGGATATTGCCCCCAATATGCCATGTAATATGCCAGGATATTGCCCCCAATATGCCATGTAATATGCCAGGATATTGCCCCCAATATGCCAGGATATTGCCCCCAATATGCCAGGATATTGCCCCCAATATGCCATGTAATATGCCAGGATATTGCCCCCAATATGCCAGGATATTGCCCCCAATATGCCATGTAATATGCCAGGATATTGCCCCCAATATGCCAGGATATTGCCACCAATATGCCAGGATATTGCCCCCAATATGCCAGGATATTGCCCCCAATATGCCATGTAATATGCCAGGATATTGCCCCCAATAAACCATGTTATATGCCAGAATATTGCCCCCAATATGCCATGTAATATGCCAGGATATTGCCCCAAATATGCCATGTAATATGCCAGGATATTGCCCCCAATATGCCAGGATATTGCCCCCAATATGCCAGGATATTGCCCCCAATATGCCAGGATATTGCCCCCAATATGCCATGTTATATGCCAAGATATTGCCCCCAATATGCCATGATATTGCCCATATATTATGCTCGTTATGCCACCCTCCTCCCCCCCCTTCCCCAGACCCCAGTACTTACCTCTTTGCTGCTTCGTCTCCCGGTGCTCTGAAGGTGCGTGGCTGTGAGGGAAGCGTTGTGAGCTCCCCTCCAGCCGCGCGGAACAATAAAGTTTGTTTGAAAAAAAAGTTCCAACACACTTTATTGACCGCGCGGCTGGAGGGGGCGCACAACGCTTCCCTCTCAGCCACGCACATTCAGAGCACCAGGGGACAGAGCAGGAACGAGGTAAGTGTGCCCGATGGCCAGTCCGGGCCTGATCCCGTCGCTTTGCGCGAGGTAAATTCGCTGCCCATTTATTTAAGCAGCCATTTTATTACCCCCCCCCCCGGGACGCGAAGGGTAGCGCTGACGGCAACCCCTAGACGCGGTCAGCTTGACTGCTGTTCCGAAAGCTTTCTAGGGCATGAAGCTAGGCGCCAATCCTGACTGCGACCAGCCACAATGCTTGACAAGAGCGGCTTCCTTGCTGCAGGACCTGCCTCCCCGTGGTCTTTCATATAATTGCACAGCAGCGCTCCCTGTGCTTAATAGGTTTATAGCCTGATACGGCCAGAACCCCAGGGAGCAGCTACCTCTGTGTAATTGGTTTCTCGAGCACTGAATGTGGAAGAAGTTTGACCTTTTTTTCTCTGTGGGAGGAGAGATTACAGTGCATCAGAACTATGCTCAGCGGGATCTGACAGCTATTGAGCTGTTCTCTAGACTGCAAACTCTAACAGGCAGAGCGTTAGACACCTCTTGTTTTGCTGCTCTTGAGGAGGCTGGTTCTTTACTTCTCTAACAATAACTCCTTTTCTGTTATTGATTTGGGTGGTATTTGGGCTGGTTGAAGAAGAGCCTGTACCCTCTGTAAGGCAGGGTCGTAGACCGCATGATAGAGTTGGATCCAATCCTTGATGGAGACGCCACATTCCGCACTCCCCATTGGTTGGCCCGAGTGTTCTAATTTAGAATTGTTAAGTGTCGGAAGGGTTTCTGTACGGCCAGAATCTGTAGTAGAAGCCCAATGTTTGAAAAGTACAGGGCTACATTAAAACTACTTTTGTGCACACAATTTGAGGTTTGCAGGGCACAGATTACTTGAAGGGCTACGCGTATACTTATTTGTTATAATTTATACCTATTTGGACCTCTCAATTAAAGTAGGAAGCGATATAAAGTTTAGGAGCTCAGATTTTCTTACCTGATGCCTGGTAGATATTTGAAATCTATTTATTGGGCAGACTAGATGGGCCAAATGGTTCTTCTCGGCCGACACATTCTATAGATCTAGATTGTAAGCTTGCGAGCAGGGCTCTCTCTGTATCAGGCTGTTATTGTTCATCTAGCTTAGTATGTAGTCCTCCTCTGTACATTGTTGGCACTATATAAATAAATGTTAATGTAATTTGTGTCTGTGTGTGTGTCTGTGTGTGTGTGTTTGTAATTGGCAATAAGGCAAATAGAGGACTACATTTTTTTTTTTGATAGAACACAGTATTATATACTGGAACATTAGTGTGTATTTTCCTTTTAGGTTTTTAGAAGAATGGAGCTATTACAAATCCTCAAAATCAGTATGTTTTATCACCCACGGATCCCCTGACTCGATGCATTGGGATATACTGTATATACATTTTGTTTTGTCCTTGGGCAGACTGGATGGACCGAATGGTTCTTATCTGCTGACACATTGTATCTTTCTATGTATTGGGCATGCAGTCATTTGATGCCAAGCTGTTTTGTTCACTTTGTGCAATGCTCTGGTTGAGCACTAGGTGTCAGTAGACGACCTTCAAAGGTCAGGTGAGCAGACTATATTTAGGCTCTACTGTGTTAAAGAGTCACTACAGTACAGTGTGATCCTGGTGGGATGGAGGAGTGGGCTAATGAACCAACTCTCCAATCTGTTCATTTACCCCCTACCCTATACTGGTGCAGTTTGTTACTTCGGACGATAACCCACTGGATGTGTGTCGTCCTGATCGTTTTGCATCTGGCTCAATAGGCCATTTATCGCATCTTATTGTACCTACTGTAGTCACACTAATTTCTCCAGATTCATTTGAAGGGAAACTGCCAGAAAAAAAATAAAAACTTTTGCTGTAAGATTGCGTCAGAGGTAGACGTCTTACAGCTCAGTCAGGGTGTCGGACATGTTGTTCGGAATCTTGGGTCAGATTTTCATTGGTCTGAAGATTCTAAGACCAACCAAGATTCTAAACATGTCCGACCCCATAGTAGAGCAATACAGAGCAGAGAGGGCTCAATCAGGTACTTAATTTGTCTTCTTTCAATGAAGCATTTCTATTTAAAACGTCTACCCTTTGACTTCCAGTGGTCCTGGAAATCCACGAAGGGAAGTATGGCTCTTGGCTCTCTTTTTCTGGGTACCCTCGGGGGATTTTGAAAGGGGAAAAAAAAAAAGTTGGGTAGAGAATCCATTTAAATAACCCAGCAGTGTCGACCCCCTGACCAACGCTGGTTACGGTGTAAGTTGAAGCACGTTATGAGAGTTTGCGGCCCTTGTCGCCAGCAGACGTAGCGCAGAGTGATCCTCCATCCCGCTGAGCTGCATCTTTTCCCGCAGGCTGATTGCACAGACATTTCCCTTTATAGACACCTGCTAGCTGCATGCACAGCAGCCAGCTCGACGGGACAAACTAAATAATGAATCTGCCAGTGACCGAGACACAGAGCTAAACAGCTCGTAAATCTCGCAGCCAGCTAACCTAGCGGTTTGCCCCCCCGATCTAGTGGCTCAGTGCCCACCGAGCAAGCTTCCCGCAGCAAAGTGAATGGATACGGCACAGCTTGCAGATAATTCAAAGTGCGTGCCTTCCCCCGCTCTATTGCTAGTACACTGAAATCATATCTTCAGCATAGTAAATGACACTGTATAGTAATATAGTAATACTGTAAATCATGGGGTACTGTACAGAGCTTCACAGACCCCCTCTACCTGGTGCCTGGTTGTGATTAAATCCATTTTTTTATTTTTTTTATTAAAGTCTAATTATCTATAACTGCAGGAAAGGCGTTCTGGTATTATTTTGGCCATAGATTCAGCCTATCCAGCTGGTGACCGCTCCTGGAGACTTTTCTCCAGTCTTCAAACCTCCGCACTTGCAGGGCCGACACAGGACCTTCATTCTCCCGAGGTCGATACGATGAGTGCCCCGAAGTTGGGGGTGGTGGTAACCCCCTATTATATAAACTGCTGATTGATTTACGTTAGAGGTCATGCATGGAGTCGCTTCGAGGAGGAAACAAAACGTATCAATGTGATTTTTTTAATGTTGGACGTGCCAGATGTGCGAGACTTCGCCCACATAGACAAATGTTTTGGTTGGGGACCTTCCAGGCTGGCCTTTCACTGTGGCGTAGAATGGACCCTATTTGTGCGGAGATCTCGCAGGTGTCACATGTTCATTCCACTGACGTCTGTAGGTTCTACTCAATAACGAGAGAATTCCAGGGAAATTCCAAATTACATTTTTTTTTTAGCCGAGTTGGAAAAATTCTCCCATTCGGCTACTTTGGCCTAAAGTTTGAAATTCCAGTCTCAATTTCCTGCTATTCTCTCTTTTTTTTTTTTTGGGTGCCCCCTTATATTTATCTGTATTCCCTGAGCTGTAAAACTGAGCAATCTCCGGTCTGGCCTTGTTGCAGTTCACATGCTGTAATGCTGAGCTGTGGGTTTTGCATGCAAGGTTCTGGGATTTTTACAGCTGGTATAGCGCAGACCCTATTGTTTAGCAAAATAACCCTCCTCACAGTTGCTGTGGAGACCTTTTTCAGTCAGTCACAGGTGACCGGGGAGCTGTTAACATGTTCCTTTTAACCCCTCGCATGCCGGCTGTCAATATTCTGTTGTCTCCGAACCACCCCGATCTGTCTCTGAGTTTCCCCCTCTGTTTTGCACACCACAGGACCAACAGTATAAATAACTTATTCGTATACCCCATCCACTCACTGGATAACTTTTTTTTTAACATTTTTTTTTATATACTGTTTATTTTTCTCCAAGTTTTTTTGTTACTTTTTTTCTGTTTATGTTGTTGATTTGGTATTTAAATAGTTTCGTCTGTGTGTGTGTGTGGATACTTTTTTGTCTTAAAAGGAAAATACAGGGCAAAAAGGTTATTGGAGGAAGGAAGGACCAGATTTAAAATGGGGGTCCTCAGAGGTTTAAATGGACTTCATCGTCTTAGCATTGTTTTATACTTCAAACATAGAGAATAGAAAAGAGGATCCAAGTATTGTATTAGAAGCATTACTTGCAAAGGCAAAAATTTAGAGCAAAATGTGTTTGGGGTGTCTTCTGTGGCTCGGTGTAAGAATGAAGTACATTCCATGGGAAGTGTGTGATTTGCAAACCAAGATGATGTCAGGAGCCTTTTTTCCGGTGATACTGGCTTGCTGCCACCCAAGCCCCCCAGCCCCCCCAGACACACACAATCATTACCCCAAATATTAGCCCTGGGTGAGGTGTGGCTGTCACGTTAGCTGTCACTAGCATCAGATTCCACTATTAGACGTTCAGCTTCTCCTGGTAATAAGGGATTTTAAGTCAATGGGTCGGACGGTGACTCACTGATACATTTTTGTGGAAGTAGGTTCTAGAATCTCCATATAATATCACCTGCATACCTGCTCATTTGCACCCTTGAGGGTCTACCCCATAAAGAGAGAATTATCTCACACAATCTTGTTTCAAGCAGGTACTAGGAAATAGATGTCCAACACCATCCCCCCGTCCGAGCACATTTCAATTTCCAATATTTTGTTATATTATGGGACTGTGTATTACAAAAACAGGCCCTTTTCTGTCCCCCCTGCCAAATGACAGTGTGACTCTTCTGTTTGGCCTGTGGGTGGCAGTGACGCAGCTCTGGCTGGGCCTTAATATGAATGGACAGGTGTGGGGGGGGGAAAAAAAAATCTATATTATGGTATTACAGACCCTTGAGCAGTGAATGTGCTAAATCAGCCGTCATTGGTGATTACAGACCGGGCAATGGAAAGTTCTATTTGAATATACAGCTAGACGTCACCCTCTCAATTAATATTCTTATAATCCATTCTTTATTAGGGCTCTCCATGCTCTGCAACACCTCCCTGGGACAATGGCCACTTATTTCGACAAATCCAGAGGTGGGAATAGTACCGTAATACCTTTTGGCATCCGTGGCATAATATCTAGCCAGGTCTGGTACATGGGCTGCATCCTAATTTATCCTTGCCAAAGGCTGCCCAAATGATGTTTACCAATTTTGTAATGATCTTTTCCAGCTGTTTCGGACCACCCGGGCGGCTGAGCAGCACAGTGGTGGTCTGTAACAAATGGGATGAGTAGCAGATTAGCTTAATATTTTTTTCTATACAGATGCACCTCACATTTAAAGTACAATAGGTAATTTATCCTGGCAAACCTCCTATCTTTTCTTGCCCTCTGTTTTTGGCCGCAGCTACCTTCTGGTAGCCAAAAAAAAAAGTGTTCAAAAGTGGCTTCTCGCCCCTCTACCCAAACCACACCCCAAAAAACAAAATCAGATAAAAATACAGACGGTGGCTGGAATGTGTTTCAGTCCTCTGCTATACACTTCCCATGATTGGGGATGTCTGATTTTAGACAGGTGCGGCAAGGCTAGTTTATCAGCTGTGACTGCACACCTGTTCTCATGCAGGAGCATCCTTGTATACGCGTTCTATTCTCAATGCATTTTGCCTAATTGCCAATAAAAAAAAGCTGCAGTAATATGCAAGGTTGTCCCCTCTCAAATATCATGGATGCAGTAGGCCGGACCCCCAGTTTTAGCACCGTGGGCTTTTTTTTTTTTTTTTTTACAATATGAGCTAGTCTTTTTTTTAGTTTGTATTTTGGGAGGTGGAGCTGTGCCTCCTTCTTACCTCCAGTGCTTTTCCCTTGTCTCTGCCCCCCTTCGCCCAGAGTGGGCTGCTAAAATCCCCCAGCACAATATTTCACATCTCCTGCTAATCCCGTTAACCCTCTTGGTTTGGACTGGCACACTGAGGGTTACAGTCTGGCACTGGCTGTGCCCCGGCAGCAGCTGGCAAGCCGGACCCAAACGCTGTAACACTCTCTCTACAGCAGGTGGGCGCTCTCATCTCCTGGCACAACCCTGCTAATTAATCTGGTCTTCTGCGGAGAGCAGAGATCCTGGCAGCGCCAAGTAGAAGAGAGGGGGCAGTGTGAGGGGAGGGCGGAGAGGGGGGGACTTACACAGCAGAAGGACCCAGTGCCAGCCTGAGCTTCTCCAATCTCTTGGAAATTCTCCAGGAGGGAGCCAGCACCTCTCTCTCCCCCATTGCCCCCCCCCCCCTCCCTTTGCAAGTAGGAGGATCTACTTCAGAGAGTCTGTGCCTGCAGGAAATGTTCTTTATTATCTAATCGTCCTTTATCTTTAATTTACAGACCTTTTGCAGCTCCAGCCATATGTTCCCTTTGTGTATCATTCTTTATTTCCTTTGTTCTAGTTTTTTTGTGTGTGGCACTGCAGGCATCTTGAAGCAGGAGTCTCTTGCTATGCAAATGTATCCTGTTTAGAGTGCACCTTTTGCTCTAGGTTCTCTCCCCCCCCCTCGCCCCCCTCCCCCCCATAACTAAAGACCCAAGCTCATTAGCACTCTCCTCTCCCCACACCCCCCCTGGTTGCGGCGCGCTCGTTAACCCTTGCCAGAGATTACGTTCATCCAATTTCACCCTGACGCCAACTGAATCAACCACTGATACTCCGACCCCTCTAATTATGCACAAATAATAAACAGGATTCCAGTACATTGTGGGAATTTCCGCAGTGTCTTGCTGCCCAAAGCCAGGCGGGTGAGACGGGCGCAGTGTGCCCTATCGGCAGAATCTGTTCAACCCTCAGGGCTGCAGGTTCAATTCCTGGCAGGGTCCATTCAGTCCTTTTATCTTTAAGAGGACTATAAAATGGGTAATAATAAATTGGGTAAATATAAAAATCCCACGGCTGTTGGGCAAAATGAACAACCCTCTGATCTATTGGGAAAAAAACAGAAACTCTCTGTACTTTTCTTGGTTAAGCACTTAACTAATTATTATTAATTATTATTATGAAGTCTTTGGCTTCTAAAATGTTGTTTGTCTTATCAGTTTGCATTAAAAAAAATAAATAAAAAAAAATTAAAACTGTTTTAAAAATGATTTACAAATACAAGTCTGGCCAGCTTCTAAAGTTGTACGTCAGTCACTGCTCTTAGATTCATTGATCAATAAGTGAACAAGTTAATCCCCCTCCATGGCGCTCCCTGTGGGCAAAGAAATCGGCAATCTGCACCTCCAGATTCAATGCCTCACCATTGATTTTGTGAGAGACAGCGCTGCAGGAGTGTGCTGTTCTGTACAGAGAGAATCGATAAAGGCGAGAGGAGAAGATCTGAGTGTGGGCACGGGAGAATTAAATGCTTATTGGTTGCATTTCACACAGGGCCAGCTCAGCTCTACAGATGGGCTGTGCTAGGCCTCGGTCTTCCGCGAGAGTCCGATGATGCTTGGATTCAGGATTACAGAGGAGCGTGTGCCTAGGGGGAGATGGTTTCTCTCTTCCTGTAGAAAGCACGTAAGAGGGGCTGGAAGGTTGGCTACCTAACCAAACAAGGCTTAAAGTGACTGTCTAGTGCCCAACATGCGTCTTCCAAATGTTAATGCATATAATTGTGCTTTCAAAGTATTTTAAAATGCATGTTTTGCATTGCTTAAAATATAAAATACTTACAGCTAGATGAAATAGTGAAATTACAGCCATTTGCAAGAAGCCAGGACTGCCCACGCTAGTAAAAGTCATTTCCTTTTTTTTTTGCTTCAGGGACCAATGAGAATAATTTCGTTTAAATGAATGGAATACCCTGTCTTTCTAGTGATGTCATCAGACAATGTGTTGCACTGTTAAGGGATCCTACTCTGTACAAGAGGAAGGTCACTCAGAGTCCACATGCTGTATTCAATTGGAAGAGCACGGGAAGTGACTAAATAAAACAAAACTTTATATCCTCAGTGTCTATATAATCAGTGCTGCTACACCTGCACATGTACAGCAATTACTGGGGAGGGTTTGAGTCATATATTAAGTGTGTGATTTATGCAGGAAGCCTGCATCAAATCACACTGGAAAAAAGCCTGTGCACTATACAAGCAGTGATCTTCAACATGCACCAAAGTGAGTTTGGGGATTAGACTGTCCCTTTAAAGGCATTCTGTCATTTTCTTTTGAAGTTTTTGCAAACATTTTTTTGTTGCTTCCCAGTACAAGCAATGAATAGGTAGTGGAGGCCGGGGTCTAGATAAAATAAGAGCAAAATATAGAAAATACATAGGGGTTTAGTTATAAAGACGGACTGGAAACCAATGGAATATCCCTGCTGATTACATCAATTTTAGAACTTTGCACCAGAAATGACCTTTATTTAATTTTAAAAAGAACCCCACCATAGACCTATAATGAATCATTTCATGTTTTTACATTTTTTTTCTTTTCCCGTTTGTGTACTAGACCTGATCATTTGGTGGGATGCTAGTGCCTTCAGTTTTTTTTTTTTTTTTAAATTAGGCCCCATGGTCAGTCTGAGTATTAACCCTTCTGTAACCAGTATATGCGTCAGAGCTCTTGAGAGAGGGAGAGAACATGCTAAGCTGGATAAGATCGCTTATGGCATAATTAGGATCCATGACTTTATCTCACAAAAGCCTGCTTTGCAAAAACAATGTCTCATTCAGAGCCTTGCAGAGGGAAAGGGGTTGGGCTCATACGGTATTGACCCAAGCTATATTCGGAGGTCCCCAGGTGTACATCCTCGGGGGAGACTGTGTGTAAAGGAGGGGTGCAGTCGGATGATGCAAGCCGTAGATGAAGGTGTTAGCACAGCACTGAGACGAGGGCGTAGAACACATGCAAATCACTGTGCGTACGCAGGTCAACAGATCATCTCACCTTGAATTTCAAATAACGCACAACCTACGTCTTCTTAAACTGGTCACAACTGCAATGACGTGTGTAACCTATAGGGAGGAAACTCTGAGACTGGAGTATTAATATTTGGCTATAGGTAAGTAAATATCTGGGATGTATTTAAACCCCCAATTTTTTTTTTTGTGTGCGTATCTCACGTCTCTGGCATCACTTTTATATGCTAATTCCTCTCTTCTCAAATCTGTTTATTTGCATACGAAGGCAGAAAGCGATGTCATGGCAAGCAGACTCCACGGACGCCTTAAGAAAGATCAAATCTTTTATTTGCTTGCAATTCTGTTAACGCAATATCTGGGTAAGGGTCTCTGTTAATGACTGTACAGGATAAGGGGTCAGTTTGCCATTTATTTCTTCCAGCTACTTGTATGCCCCTTCATAGTCTGCTCTGTGCCTACTGATTGCCACTGGATGGCTGTTATTCCAAACAGTGTTAATTCTGCTCAGGCCCAACGCCCATAACGCGCATGGTTTAGGGACTTTTTATTGGTAATGTTTTCAGGTGCACGAACAAGGAATGGGCTTTTTACCCCCCCCCCCCATTACATTGTGGTCACTAAGGTGAACGCAATATGTCCTAAAAGGCTACAATGTTGAGCCAGATGAGGGCATCAAGCCGGATTGTGTAAATATCCGCAGGTTTGTCGACCCAATATGGCGGATTGTGGCACAAAATCGCCAATTTCCACCGATTTCAGGACTTTTTTTTTCACACGTTGGGTTTGGGGGCGGTAGGTGGTGGGGGCGTCTAACAACAAAATCCTTTGGACTGAACCCCCCTGAAGTTGGCGCAAGATCAGTGGAAAAATGGCTGCATTTTGGGCAGTTCAATTCTCCCATTTTTAGCTGAAAAACTGAACAGTGTAGAAGAATTAGCAATTAGTAGAAAAAGTAAAGATATTGCAAACATTTTTATTTACAAATATAATATATTCATGTTATTATGATAGTATATTTACATTAATATAAGCATTTTAAAATTGTAATTATTTGATATAATGTGCGCTTAATTTTTGAAGTATTTAGTGTATCAATTTTTTTTTTTTTTAACTTCATTAAAATTTAATTTCGGCTATTTCTGTAATAGCCAAGTTCCTCCCAAAATAGCTCCGAAATAAGCCGGAGAGGCTTTCAGAGAGATAGTTTGGGAGCTGAACTCCGGAGGAGCTGGGCTGCCGAAATGTCAGCACGGATATTGGCCTCATTAGCGAATTATTTTTTTTGCCGACTCCAGATCATTTCTGTTGTCTGTATTTTTCTGATATTGGTCCTTCCTGTGCAAAATAACAGAATGTGGCAGCATCTTGCAAAGCTTTTCGGGACGCCTCACTCCATCAAAAAGCATTTGTGACCCACATGAACCTGGATAGACTTCTTGCCACATAACTAGTTAACACAACGACTATGCTGCATTGAAAATAAGAAGGGATTAGATTGTGCACAGATTTAAATATCAGGATTTGCTAGGATTTTAGATTTTATCCCCCCCCCCCCTCCCCCTCCTTGTATCCGTGGCTGCATGGGGGGTAACAGGGCAGCAGGTAAAAGGAGTCAAACATTAAGAGAGAGCCCTGCAGGGTTTGAGGGGTGCAGGCAAAGGCTCACAATGGGTGGTAGGATGAACTGATTGCTGGCTCTTCTGAAGTCTCCAGGCCAGGAGAGATCAGACATAGAGAAATCAGAAAAGGCTTCAGCTTTGTTTTGTTTTTTGTTTCTTCCTCTCACTGGATAGTAATTGACCTGTGAGTAAAGAGAAGCTTAATTATAACCAAAAACTAAGGCCAGGATAAATCCCTAGCAATGCATTGATGGAAGCTGGGGATGCTGCTAGAATCTGGGGTGGGAGAGATTAGAGGCGATGGTGATACAACGGGGGAGGTATCTGCGTCCAAAAATAAAATAAAAAAATGATTTACTGTACAAAAGCTGCTCCGGCATGTGTGTAAACGGCATGAGCTTGATGCATAGCGCTCAAATTGTACCTCTGGCGGATCAGGATGGGGAAGATCTTGGGAGGTCGCAAGTCAGGCTACCCGGCTGCATGCGCAATAGCACGGCCGCTCAAAATGGCTGCACGACTTCATGCGCAGTATGCTTTCTCTAATGTCCTGGACGACACCCACCCGCTGTGCTGCCCAGCTCTACCTCTAACCGAAAAACCAGGACCGAGCTCAGTGGGCTAATGCACCAGCTGTGGAATCTGTTTAATCCACAGGGTTGCAGGTTTGTTTCCTGGCAGGGTCAGAGCAGCCTTTTATCCTGTCAAGTCAATTGAGTTGGGTAATAATAACAAACTCTGGATTTTTGTTAATGTCCTAGGTGGGGTCTTAACTGGATTTGTGGTTCCAAGAGGAATGCTCCAGACCAAAGTATGCATTTCCCCAATCTGCAGTACCACTTTTTTTTGCTGAGGCTGATACAAGACTTGGAAAATTATTGCAGCGAGAAGGTTAGTTGGTTCATAAAACTAATAATTAAATGCGCACGATCATCTCATTGTAAGTGAACAAATGAGGCCTAGCGCCACCATATGTAATCCAAGCCGCTCTGGATCTTGCACCTTTTCTGCCAGACATGACTGTCTAAACCGTGCTGCTTGTAACTGTGAAAACATTAAGCCAGTGACTCTCGACTGCTGCAGGCAAAGCCCAATAACAGAAAGGAATGCACATTGATCACTCCGTCTCGGAAATCAAGATGTCCGGAATAAGCTGGTTTAATCACAGAAACCAGCTCACCTTATAAATTATACTGCAAACAAAGAAATAGGAACTCCACCTTGTTTTGGCAGAATTTCAAACTGATTGTATAGATTAAGAGAAAAATGTGTTTGAAATGTATCTGTGGAGTCTGCTGTTTATGATGACCTCACCTTGCATCGCTTGATATGCAGATTTCAAACACATTTTTCTCTTAAAGGGACACATATTTTTTTTTTTTTTTTTACTGTGCATATAGAGCGCACAAAATGATTGAAAATGATCTATACATTTTATTAGCAAAACTGCAAGCGAATGCCTAAATTAGGAGAAAAATTAGGTATGCAAATGACACATTTCACATTGAAGAGCAGTTCATTTGCATACTGTGCCCCAGGTGATGTCATAAGCAGGCGACTCCGCAGACACGTTTAAAACACATTTGACTGCTAATTTAGGCATTCGCTTGCAGTTTTGCTAATACAATGTATAGATCATTTTTAATCATTTTTCATGCTTTACATGCACAGTAATAACAATGTTCACATAGTCCCTTTAATGTATGCATGTACTCGCTATTCTGCGAACACCATGCCTTTTGATTATATATTTTTCATTCTCAGCAATCGCAATACAAGCAATGTTTAGGTGACAGATTTACATAGCAAAGCCTTCATCTTTCCCAATTACTGGGACTTGCGCGGGATGGAGGAGGAGGAAGGGCTTTGAACTATTATGCTTTAAGGACAGCGTGTCACAAAGACATTACCAATTGCTTTCCAAGGCCTCATTTGCATACACGAGCACAGAGGGAATGTCCGACCCCCTCCCTTCCCGGCGGGATATTAATACCAAGCCATCTTTGACCTCTCTTAGGCAAGCTTCCCCTCTGATGAAGGCTGAGTCAGGATTCCAAACGGGAACGCTCAAAGCCGACGCCCACGGCGTGGAATGTAATTATACGCTTAAACTCTTAAAGGGACACCGCCGCGATCGGCGTTTATCTTCTTATTTTGAATTTGCGCAGTTACCAACTTTGTTGTAGGGTTCGCGAGCCTCTCCCCTATCTGTATCTGTGTTACGAACATCTTAAATGATTATCAGCCACAAACGGCCGTGATATCCGGCCCTTGCGTTAAAGCACAGAGAGAGGGACTTAAACATGACCTGGTTTCTTTATAGTTCTGTGGTATTTAAACATTGTGCGGATTGTTTTGATGTCCAACGGAATGTTCAAGCTGATGACATCACTTTTAGAACTTTGCCCCAGAAAATGACCTTTCATACATATACCTCTTTGTGTACTTGGTCCATTCCAGTGGCTGGCTGCGGGTTGTTAGCAGAACCGCTAGGCATTGGGGGTCGGAGGGCAATGTTCAGTGCATGGTAGGACTGGTTATCCGCAGTTCATTTATACTGCTTGGCATTCATGGATCAGCTACCAATAAACAGGTCTTCCAATCTTCAGCAAGCTGGGGTCCTGCTTACATTCGGTTTGATAGCTGAGTGGCCAAGGACTAGTAAAGTGTTAAGATATTTACAGATCCCCATGCCCTGTTCCCCAGTAGGGTATTGGTCCTTCCTTTCACTGGAATGGATCAGGTGTCTGCTGCACCCCCTGGATATTGTGTATGTTCTCTGGAGGCATGTGCTGCCTCCATGCTGATTAAAGGACACTATTGAATGTGGATCTGATGCAATAAGAGCCTTGGCTGACTGTCAGGAAGATGCCTCCTTCCCTCCCCTTGCCTTGTGACTGCCATCTCTCCCGGGCACACTTGTCACAATGCTGCAGGTTGATTCTGTTCTGGTGGGGAAATCAGACTTAACATTCCACAGAGGAGAGGAAGTGACAACCAAACATCTGTCTCCTAATCTGGCATCCAGATGTGCTGCGAACTTGTCCCCATGCGCACCCACTGCAGACAAACACATCCTATTCAACCTGTGCCGGCGAGGCTAGCAAGGCATTGCTGGAATGGTTATACGGCAGCAGCAGGCATTGGCTGCTTAAGTGGCACCAAATGCATAGAATGAGTCTTGGTCCATCCAGCGGACAAGTAATTCTCTTGTCTGCGTCTCTATAGAGTGTTTCGAGCTTCACAGCGGTTAAAGAACAACTTTTTGGCAAACAATCATGATAATAGGTATCATACAGTGAAAGAATACAAATAAAGTAACTTATTGAGCCCTTGTTGCAGCTGTATTGGGAAGCAGACATGTTTAGAATCCCTTCCTCGGTGAAGATTCTCTCCCAATGTTCTAAACATGTCTGCCCCCTTATACGGCGCAGATAGGGCTCAATAGGCACTTTATTTGCATGCCTTCATTAATGCATTTATGTTACTTGATGCCATTTTTCAATTTAAATACAATTGCTGACTGTTGTCGTTTGAAACACGAAAATTTTAATTTTTTTATTTTTTAAGCACACATAACTAGCTCTGACGACTGGCCAGATATCTACACGCTGATTAGCAGAATGGCATGCGGTCTTGAAGAGTTTGCGGTCTTTGACAGTACATTAGGCCTCGAGGATAGAGGTTGATGGGGGGTATTTACCACAGCGAGTGCCTTATCTGCCAGCGATTTAAGGTTCATGGAGATGCCGGCTGAGTTTGAGAACTAGGACTAGCCATTTTCAGCATCAAACACCGTCTGCGCCTGACCCTATCTCCCGTTTATCACAGACAAGGCACTTCTGGTAATGTTACAAAGACCTTCCCAGCACCACAGCTGAGAAAACAAAACCGCCTCCGGCAACAGAGAGGAGAGATGGCATTGCATGTCCAATCTCTGGGGACCTTCATTAGCGGTGGGTAGAGGAAGGTTTCTCCATGTTGCCTACTTAATAATGAATGAATCAGCTTGTTTCATGTTGGATGTCTCTACACACGGAGAACACGGTTAACCCTGGCTAGTTTGGAAAGGGCCTGACCTTTTCCCGTTCATTAAAAAATAAATCTGAAAGGTTAGCAATGAAGCTGTTAGACTGGGTCCCTGACATCAGGTCGGTAGTTGTCATGTAGACAGTAGCGGTTTGTGACAGTGTCGCCTCTGCCATTTCACATACTCGCCTGATTTATATGTTTTTGCATTTTAAAACTTTATGTTGCAGATTATTTTTAAACGGAATTTCCAGAGTTGGGGGGGATTGGGGGGGCGGGGCGGAGTTTGGCATAGTGGGCACCTTGTGCTAAAATTGACTGTCTAGTCCCCAAACTCACTTTGGTGCTAGATGAAGATCACTGCTTGTATAATGCACAGGCTTTTATCCCTGTGTGATTTGATGCAGGCATTCTGTATAAATCACATTTTTAATATTTGACTCAAGCCCTCCCCACTGATTACTCTGCATGTTTACTGCAGGTGCAGCAGCACTGATTATATAGACACTGAGGATATAAAGTTTTTTTTCATATAGTCACTTCCTGTCCTCAAATTGAGTCTATTGAGTGGCCTATGAGTGACCTTGCTCTTGTACACAGTAGGATCGCTTAACAGTGCAACACATTGTCTGATGACATCACTAGAGAGACAGGATATTCCATTCATTTGAATGGCATTTTTCTCATTGGTTCCTGCAGCAAAAAAAACAACAAAAAAGGAAATTACTTTTACTCTGCTAGTGTGGGCAGTCCTTGTTTCTTGCAAACTGCTGTAATTTCACAATTTCTTCTAGCTGTAAGTATTTTATATTTTAAGCAATTCAAAATGTAAGACATGCATTTTAAAGTACTTTGAAAGCACATTAATATTCATTAATATTTGGAAGATGAATTTTGACCATCAGACAGTTCCTTTAATTACTTTTCTTATAAGTTTTCTTCTTGCCCACAAGCTGTTGTTACCAGACAAGAACCTTTAAAGTTATGTGTAGACCTCCATTGTGGGGCAGAGACTGAAGTGATCCAGACGCCATATTAACCAATGGAATGGCCATGCTGATTCGTCCATTTTTTTTTTTTGGAACCTTGCCCCAGATATGATCTTTCTACATAAACCCCATAGTGTGCAAAGAACTTCAGGGTATTAGGAATCCAGTGCAATATAATACAGTATTGACTCCTTCACCTCTGCCCTAACGAGCTTCTATACTGACCCCACACCAGGCAGCACATGGATTATCCTAAGGACAGTCACTAGGGTTGCCACCTGGCCGGTATTTTACCGGCAGGCCGGTAAAAAATTGGCATCAGGCCAATGTTAAGTCTATGGAGACAGTACCAAGGCCGGTATTTTTCTGAAGAAAAGGTGGCAACCTTCGTCACAACCTTGGTGTAAAATTCTTCACTTAAACGGCATTATAGCCCTCACTCCACCGTCCACAGCAAAATCTTCTTTGGTTCCTCTTTTAATGACACCCCCCCCCCCCCCCCCCCCTGCAGCTCGTGTTTAAGGTGATGGGGGTGCGACAAATAACATTTAATTTATAGACTGAAAATGGAAGTATAAATAATTACTGCTACTACACTTTTTTTATTTTTATTTTTTTAATATATTGCCTGGACACAAGATTTGTATTTTTATTTTTGGGAACTAGTTTGAATCCGGCCTGGCTTTGCCAGACCCGTTCAGAGGATGTCTCTCTGCTCATAGGAGCAGCTCTAGAAGACCAGTATAAATCGGCTGAGGGTGTCCATCTATGCAGGTAACATACACCTGACAATAGCAGGTTGAGCCAGCTAGAGAAAACAGCATGCCATTTTCAAAATAGCAGATGGTTTTTCTCTCTAAAAGAAGCAGACAGTCATTTTTGAAATAATATATTTATTTATATTGGTGGCTGCCCAATGCAGTTTGCATTGAAGCAGGAGTTATCCAGCTGCTATTTACAGAGGAGATGTTATTTCCTGTGTAATCTAGGTCAAGATATGTTGCATGGTTCCTGGTAGCAAGGCAGGCCATTCAGAGACGATCAATACAGTTCATATCCGGCTCCCCACAAGGGAGATCTTAAAGTGTCAATTGGATTTTCAAATTTTTTTTTCTGTCTCGTTTGGGTTTTCAAGGGGGATGTCTCCCCGGCAGAAAACCCTTTGTATGGTGGGTGGGGGGCTATGATTATTGATTTGCAATAGCATCTTCTATATGTATCTTGCCGCTGTCTGGCGGGGAAATAGTTAAATTAACCGTCACCTAAACATTGTTTTATTACTGTGAAAGTAAACAAAAAAAAAAAAAAAAAATCTTAAACGATCTACACATTGCGTTAACAGAATGCCAAACAAACGCAGAAATTTCAAAGGACACTCCCACCCAAAAAAATGGAAAGGGTTTATTTTTTTATTTTGCATTGTTGATTTCAGATATGTCTTTGGTTTTTGTTATGTGTGTTTATTTTATGAAATATTTGATAAAACACCCCCTAGTGACTTAACAGCACTAGTATCTCACTTTGGGGCTGGAGACACAGAATGCAGTCTATAAGTCTGAATTCTGACCATAGACTTGCATTGAATGGGAGGGTAATGTAACTATTACATCACAAGGGGGCGGAGTTATGATCCTGTTTGATCAGGTCAATCTTCTCTCTTTGTGTTGGAAGGCAGGTAAAAAAAAAAGTTGTACACAGCCACCTAGTCCTGCCCACTATGATGCAGAGGAGTGTCTTATGACATCATCATGCAGGCTTTGGCCACAGTTGTAAAGTGAGTCTTGCTGGAAGATTTTGGAGAATGTTGGATCATGGGTAAAATTCTCAAAATGGAAGCTGGAGATAAACACCTAATTTTATTTTTACTTTTATACGCAATTCAAACTTAGAAAAAAAAAAAAAAACCCGGTGCCATATGTCTTATATATGTGGCAGTGTCCCTTTAAGAGAAAAACAAGTTGTAAATGTGTCTGTGGTGTCTCCAGCTTGTGACATCACCTTGTGGCTTGATATCCCAAAACACTACTTTGCCATGGAACATAACCCGGAGATGCCCTATTCCCATTTAAAACAGTTTCTCTTAATCTAAGCAGTCCCTTGCAATTCTGCATATAAATCATTATATATTATTTCTCTCTCTCTCTCTACATGCGCAGTATAAGCAATGTTTAGGTGTCAGAGTCCCTATCAGGTGCCTGGGGAAAAGCATGCCAACATCCCATTCTGAGATCGCACTCCGAATTTCTGCTCCTAAAATTTCATGCTACAGCATGAACTATCAACAGCAAGATCTGCTGGCCGACAGGGGTTGGGGGGCTTGGAATTACAGCTTTATTCCTTGCACAGGCACCTTGCTGGTAATTGTAAATCTCATTAACCCCTTTGTGGACAGAGCCTCCCTGCAGATCACTGGCTGGAGCAGTGACATTGCCTTGAAGCATCCTGACGGCTCTTGATGTTGACTCTGTAATGTAGTTAAAGGAAATTAAATCTGGTGCGACTGCTATTCTTCATGTTCCTCCCTTGGAACGACCCAATTAATCATTGTTAATTTAATCCAATGTGACACACAGCCTCACAGACAAAGATCAGGCTGAATTTATCCTTTTATACGAAGGGCCAATCTAATCAGCAGCATGACGAGAGAGAATCCATCACTGGCTTAACCAGCGACGGTTAACCCCTTCTCCCTGCCGGAGCGAAAGTGTTCACAATCTGGGAACAACTGGCAACAAACAGATCCACGCTGTAAAACAGCTGTGCTCTGAAAGTGCTACAGGGCTGGTTATCTGCTTTCGGAAATCCTCTGATCTGCAGTTTCATCAAGGGCTTTGTTCGAAGAAGGATTCAAAGGCCGATTTTTAAAAAAATTCTCCCTGTCCGCTTTGGCCTCAAATAAGTGTCCTGTAAATAGGCCTACAGGCATCTAAATCCCTGTCACTCTTTCTAATGCTAATGGTGCATTAACTCGGGTGCAGACGGCTTTCCCTGACCCCCTTTCCTGATGTTTCAATAATTTCCATATTTGCTCCCAGGGCAGGCAGTTGCCCCCCCACCCTCCGCCACGGTCCCCTTTGAAATCCAGCCACAGTTGCGTAGGTCTAGTAGCCGTCCTCCTCAGTAAAGTATCTGGCTGGGGTGAACAGGATAGAAGCTATGAGGTCAGATACACGCCATATTCTAGTCTTCAATGCAGGTTCAATAAAATGCGTTGGGGCCCAACCACTGCTCTGTTGGTTTCTATCCAGTTGTATTATCGGTCTGTGAATCTGTGGCCCTTTATCAGTCAGCATATCTGTGTCTATCTTTGATAACGCACGTGCTAGCGGAGTTAGACCATGGGCCTCTAAATCACCTCCTCCCGGGCCAAAAATACCAGCCCTCCCCTATTGGC